>JAUIRK010000805.1:0-61041 GCA_030549495.1 Nectonema munidae
TTCCAACGTTGGTTGATATGCTTGCATGAATTGCTAACTTGGGGATTTGTAAGGATGGGTAGTGGGTTTAAGATCTAAAGTAGAACTAAGAAAGCTCAGTGAGGTGAAAGAGTATAAATTAGGTTGCCTGTGTATGATTATGCAAGGTGTTTAATAAGGGTGGAGTTAAGTGTTGGTGGGTAGAGAGTATTAAGGAAAGAGAGATTTGGTGAATTATTTTGGGGTATGATAAGTATTTTAGTAGAGAGGAGGGAAGATCTTTAATATATAAATGAATTTTTTCAATGAGTTTGGTTCGTTCTGATGAGAATATTGGGCAATAGAGGATAATGTGAATTGAAGTTTCGATATGATGGCAGCCGAATCTGCAAAAAGGGTTAGAGTGCAAATTAAAATTGTAGAAGTAAGTGTAACAAGGGCAATGTGAGGTGAACCATCTTATAATGTTGCGAGGAAGAGTAATGTTTTTATTTAGTGCAAATTGGGATAAGGGTGTAGGTATGTTATTTGAGTAAAGCCATTCGTTTGTAGTTGAGATATTTATGGATGTTTCAAAAGTGGATAGAGGGAGGGCGTGGGTTAAGACATGTTGTGATGTTATGGATGTGGATTTACATAAGAGATCTACTAAAAAATTTTCAAAGGAGGAGGAATGGGCGGGGCACCAGAACAGTTTAATTGAGAAATGGTTGCTAAGGTTGATTAATTTCTTGGCTAGGTTTAGTGTTGAAAGGGGAATTTTTCTGTTAAGTTGTAGGTCTTTATTATGTTTTGTGAGTCCGTGAAAAAGATTATGTGCTTGAATTTGGATGTAAAGAAGGTTAAGTTATCAATGATGTGGTTGCATGATGTTAGGAGTGCTAGGGTTTCAGTTTCGTATGCGGAGGTGTTATTGTCTGTTTGCATTTGTTGTGTGAAGAAAGGAGTGCTTGTATTGTGATTAAAAAAAGCGCATGCAGCGGTTGCTTTGTTGCGTAATTTTGAACCGTCGGTAAAAATTGAGAGTTGGTGGTGCGCATTTGAGTCGCGTTGGTGTTTTATAGAGTTGAGTGCTAAGAATTTGTGGTGGCATATATGAGTTGAGTATGGGGTCAATTTCGATGGGTGAACTAGGGAGTTATGTTGTAGGTGTGGTAAAACTTGATAGTGAGTAAGTTGTGGCATATATTGTTCAAGAAGGGAATTGAAAAAGGTGAGAGAAGGCGAGGTGTGAGTTGAGTAAAAGTTCGTGAAGATGTACTTTGAGATTTTTGGATGAAGACCCCCCTTATATGAGATATCTTTTCTTAGAGAGAATAGGGTTGGTGAGAGTTTTGTGTATATGTTTTTGAGGCGGAGTGTAAATTTTAGATTAGATTGAAATGTGACGCCTAGATATTTTATGTGTGATTCAGGAGTGAGTGATGATGTGTTTAGTTTCAGTGGTAGTGGAGTTATTCTTTTTCGTATGAAGTGTATAAGTTTTAGTTTGTTTGAGTTGAAGGAGACTTTGTAGTTGGTGGCCATTGTTTATATTTGTGTGATTAGATTAGCAGTGCGATTGATGTTGTTTAGTTGTAGTGTGTTTGAGAAGGTGAATAAGATGTCATCAGAGTAGCATTGGGCAAAGTCGGATTTTGAGTTGATAAAATTAAGAATGGGGTTGATGAGGATTAGCCATAGGATATCTGATAGGCTACCCCCTTGCGGAGTGGAGAGAGTTAGTTTCTGAATGTATGTATTGTTGTTATGTAGTAGGATGAGAATGCGCTTTTGAAGGTAGTTGTTTATGAATTTGATTATGTATGTAGGGTATTTTTTGTCGATGAGGTTATTGATGATTGCAGGGTCCCATGCTGCGTTGAAAGCATTTTCGATATCAAGAAATGTGGTTGTCGCGATATTTTGGTTATTTAGTGTTTTTTCTAGGTAAAGGGTTAGGCAAGATAGGGCTAATTCGGGGCTTTTATTTGGTAAATATGCGAATTGATTTGGGTGTATTAGGTTATTTTTGAGGATGCAGTGGATCATGCGTTTTCGTTGAATTTTTTCAAGGATTTTGCCTAGGGTTGGTAATAGAGAAATTGGTCCCCAGTTTTTGATTGAATTGTGGTTTCGATTTGGTTTGGGGATTAGCACTAGTTTACATATTTTCCAAATATTTGGGAAATAGCAAAGTCTGAGGCAGGCATTAAATATGTTGAGGAGATGAGGGTGTAGTATGTGGTAGGCTTTCTTCACGTGTTTAATGGAGATGAAGTCAAGGCTGCTAGAAGATTTGGTTTTCATGGAATCAATGGTTTTGTTTAGTTCTTTGATTGTAATTTCTGGGTGTGAGTTAATGGAGTTATTTAGTAAGTATGTTTTTGTTTCCATTCTAATAAGTGTATGGGTAATATTTTCGATTACATTAGTGTTGGCGGGAAATAGAGTGTTAAGTGAAGGGTGGTTGATAAATATTGAACCTTGATTATTTGAAAGAAGATTAGAGAGTGATGCTGTATGTTTTTTGTGTGTAAGTTTGTTGATGATTGACCATGGGTTTGTTGGAGTTTGATTACAAAAATGTTTCCAGGCTTGTTTTTTAGCTCTTTTAATTTCTGATCGATATTCAGTTTTAAGCAAGAAGTAATGTTGAATGTTATTATGAGAGTTGGTTTTTCTTAGATTTTTTAAGGATTTGCGTAATTGTTGTTTGAGGTTATTTAAAGTACGGTTCCAAAAAGGAGCGTGCTGTCTATTAGGAAGCTGGTTTGTAGGAGTTGCAGCGTGAATGCTCGCTATGATGGACTTGTTAAGTTGAAGAACAGATGTTTCGAGATTATTTGTTGTATCTGTGGTCAGGGTGATGTTGTCTAGCTTAGATTTAAGATTGTGAAGAAATGCTGTCCAGAATATTTTTTTGCCATAATTAGAATTTCGACTTTTTGAGGGTTTAGTAGTGAGGTCGATTTGAAAGGTTATGTATGTGTGGTCGGAGGCGGATGGGATGTCTGAGGATCGCCAGTTTTGAATTATATTTCTTGTTTGGTTGGAAATGATGGTTAAATCGTTGTGTGATTGATACATGTTGTTTAGATGTAGTCGTCTAAAGGTTGGGGATTTATCGTTGTCAGCTATTGTTAGATTGTGAGATGCTAAAAATTCGAGTGTGAGTGAACCCTGTTTATTTGATTTTATGTCCCAGAGGTATGATCTAGCATTTAAGTCGGTGGATATAGCTATGTCGTGGTTGTTGTCTATGTTATGTTTGATTTGTGTAAGTGATTGAGAGAAGTTGTTAGGTATGGGGTGGTTTAAGGATGGTTGGGAGTAGAGAGAGCAGAAGAGTAAGGATTTGAAGTTTAAGGGAATAAGCGTGAAGAAGTAGTTTGAATTAGAGTATTGATATAGTGGTGTATTAGTAATTGATTGTTTTATAAATATTCAGGCTGAGTATGCTGTTAGTGGAGGTATGCGTAGGAGTACGTAGTCGGCTGTTTGGTGTGGAATATGAATGTATGGTTTCTTTTATTGATATTATGTCGTAAGTGTGTGAGTGTAAGATGTTGTGAAGGTTGTCCCAAGCAGTTTTTGAGTGATTTAGATTTATGTGTAAAATTGTTAGCATGAGTAGTTATCTAAGATTTGGCTATGTTGAGATATGATTAGATTGTTATGGTTTATATAGAATCTACAGAGTTTAGATGTTGCAAGGTGTGGTTGCTGACAATTTATGCAAGAAATTTTGCTATTGTCATTTAGTAGGGTACAGGATGAAGTAGCATGCCCACGGTGGCCGCAGTGCGCACAGTTTGGTAGAGATGCATTGCATTTTGAAGATATATGACCGTATTTTAAGCATTTTTCGCATTGTTTAACTTTTGGTTTTAGTGTGGTGAGGGTTAGTAGGTGGTGGCCTAGAAAGGTTTTGGGTTGAGAACATAAGTATTTATATATTTCTGGGTTGCTTGGTTCTAAGATTATAGTATAGCTATATGTGCTGGTTTTTCCTAGTTGTATGGGATTATCGAGTTTGCCTATAGCGTTAGGTGTGGGTTTTGTTCTTCAATAGATTTTATGATTTGGGTTAATGTTATATCGGTAGAGATGCCACGTAGTATGAATTTTGGTTTTTGTGGAGGTAAGTCATTAGCATTTAGACCGTTTTTTATGAGCGTTGTTCTGGCGGTGACTTTTTGATCTATATTTTTGAATTGGGAGTAGATGGTACCGGAGTGGGATGATCTTGTTTTGGTGATCGATAGGGAGTTATTTTTGGTATCTAGATTTTTGATGACATCTTGGCGGTGAATGGCCTTCTCTTTTTTAGTTGAAATGTTGTTAGGTGGAGTGATTTTTAATGTTAGGTTAGGTTCAAGGTGTTTTCTAGTGTGTGGAGTAATTTGCGTATTTATGGTGGAACTGAGTGTTGGGTTAGGATATGATTGAGTAGGGGCTAAACTAGCAGCATTAGCGTATGATTGTGTTGAGGTTGACTTAATGTTTTGGCTTTCGAAACTTTTTATATAATATATGGCTATGTTGTATTTTAGATTATTAAATAGTATTAGATCGTTTGAATTTAGTGTGGTATTAGCTATATAATCATCGAATAGATGATTTAAAGTGTCGGTGGTAGATTTGGGAGATTCGTGGTCAGAGCGTGCCCTTTTATTTGTCATATTAGTGGGAGGAAATCAGTGAAGCTAATTAAAATAATATTATATATGGATTGAAATTAGCTAATGAAAAGTAAAAAATATGTTTAAAGATTAGTAGTAATATTTATAAAGGAAAATTAAGTTTTCAAGAGTTAATATAAAAAAAATTAAAAAGGCTTAGGAGTCATTTTAGAACGAGTTGAAATGAAAAGGAAATTTTAATATCAGAGAGAAAGGGATAAATCATCACTACATATAGTGATTTTTCTAAATTCTTTTCTAGAAAAAATAATAAAACATTAAAAAATTGAAAATTACCTTTCAATTATTTTTCATATATGTTTCATCAATCGAGTTGCTAATTTTATCAACGACTACAATTTTATTAAATATTTTCCTTTGCGTACCCCTTTACTAATGCTTCTGAAAATAATTAAAAAATTTTTTTATTATTTTAAACTTACTTCTTTGGTTCATTTTAACTATGGAGATTTTATCAAAAGTCTCCTTTTTAAATACGTACCATTTTCAAAATAGTTTACCAAAACTTTGCATTCCTACTTTAGAAAAATCCTGTCAGAGATATCTAGAGGCTTTATACCCAATTTTAAATAAGAAGACATTTTTAGCTTCTGAAAAAATTGTGAAAGAATTTCTTAAAAATGATGGCAGAGGTTTTTTTCTTATTTTAATTAAGCCTAATTTTGTTAATATTTTTGTATATAGCTTGCAAGAAATATACACACATGTGAGTGTAACTATGGATAGTATAAAAAAATTTTTAATTTAATATTTTACTTTACTTTTATGATGATTATGACAAAACTAATTGTTTATCTATGGCATAAATCTAGAGCTGTCAGATATCTCTATTTTCTATGATTCTATGAATTTGATAAAATCCACCTCCATTTAAGGTTACTTATCTCTTTTGTATAAAAATAGCTCTTCAAATATTTTGTTTCTGTAAGGAAATAATATTTTTTTAAGATCTATTTGTCCCGGTTAGCAGATCTTGTACCACAACCTAAAGTAAAGTACAATACTAACTTTTTTACTTCTGAATTAACTTTTTTTTTCATTCATATTTGTCAATAAGCACATTTTTAATCCTTAAATTTTGAAGAGGTGTAATAAAAATTCAATCTTACTATGATAGATAAGTTGTTATTTGAAGATACTACTTCATATTTTTATTTATATAGGGTATAGATTTGATTCTCAACCACTCCCCGGAAACTATCAATGGCCTCAACCTCTTGTTTTGCGGCTCGTATAGCAAAGTTACAGAAAAAATCGGCTAGCAATATCAAATCAAAACTTGGGATTTTTCTAATTGTACTGTACATATGTTGTATACTAGTTTTATATCTTTTCTCTTCTAAATTTTCTCTGCACAGATGTATCTTTAAAAGTTGTGTATTTAGACGGTGCCATTGTCCATCCTCTATTTTTGGGGATATCAATGTTTACCATCTTTTGTCTTGTTATGGCCCTCCAGTACACTGTTTTTTCTTGATTTGGCTCTTTGTTAAAGAAAGGTTAAGATTCAAGGCAAACAGCACATCAGTTGTTTTGTGCTTGCTCTTCTACGACTTTTCTTTTTTGTTAAATCATTGCTTTTTATTCTGCTATTTTGGAGCCAATATCTCAAGCCTTACAGTCTGTTCAAATTGATTTAACTAAAGATCATCAACAAGTTCAAAATTTTTGTCGATAGTGATTTTTCATCGTGGTCAATCAGAAGAATTTTTCAAAACGAATACATTTGAAAAAGGGGGAAATTGTCTAAAATTTGAATATTGAGCTTAAACTGCCGCGCAAGTGTAAAAGACAAACTCATAGAGTGAACCTTGAATCAAAAAACGTTGATTCCGCATAAGTGTTTTCATTCCTTATCTTGGCTCGCTTATTTCTTCTCTGCAAACTCGTTTACCCGAACAAAAACCTCACTTTGACTTGAGTATATTTCATCCCTCACACATGGAAAACACCACTCGAAAAGATTTTTTTGAGAAAGTCTCCCAAATTCAAAATATTTATGCAATTCATAATTTAGAAAATGAATCATTGAATTGGTTTGATTTTTGGTTAGTGTCAAAAGATAAAGAAAGCAAAATAGAGTTAATCGAATTGCTTAATCACACCGAATTTTATCCTGCTATTAGAGAAGCTATTTGATTCTACTAACTCTCCCTGTGACGACATGCACTATCGAAAGATCGTTTAGCACGCTGAGCACAGTGAAAACTTGGTTAAGATCAACTATTTCTGACGAGCGTCTTTCTGGTCTCTGCATGCTGAGCGTCCACCGCAAAAGGTTAATGAGGAAAAAAATTGTTTATGGAAAGAGTTGTAAATAGGTTCGGGAACAACAAAAGGATACTTCAATTTCTTTTTAAATAAATAAAATCTTCATAAAAACGTGAGTTTTTTTCTTTTTCAAATATTCCCGATATAATCAATAAATTACACTGGTCAACACAATATTTTTGGCAGGCAAAGTGAGACTGGTTTCTGGGGTTTTCAAGGGCGCTGAATCCGAATCTGACATTTGTTTTTTCAAGTTGGCTCTAGTTTTGGAGATATCACAGGGGGGTCGTTCGTCTGAAATCACCCATTCGCGACCATAACTAAACGTACAAAAAACGGCTAAATAGTGCAAAAATGTCAGATATTGATTTTTATGATAATCTAAAACCACAAAGACAGTGTAAAATCTCAATCTAACAAGTTAAGTTAGATATAACATCATTTCATTTATCCTATAATAACTGAACATTTTTCATAGATTTCGAGAATATACAAAAAATTTGCTAAAAATTTACTGAATTTTAATGCAAAGCATTTATTATACACTAGATTCTTAGTTACAATGAACACACAAAACAATATTTTATTCACAAAAGTGAAATTGACGTTTATACGATTTTCGCTTGTGAGCAACTTTCGGACAGTCTCTCAAAAGGTTCCAGCAGTAGTCTGCCATCATGTGCTCATCTCATTTGCCTTGATACCTCTCTTCCATTGTTTTGATGTCTTGATGGAATCTCTCTCCTTGCTCCTCACTGTAATCACCAAGATTACCAGGAAATCTGTCGAGGTGGCTAAACAAGAAATGAACTTTAATGCTCACATTTGCCCCTAGTTTTTCGTATGCAGTAAGCATCTTACGGACCAATTGCTTGTAATTATCAGCTTTGTGATTTCCCAAAAAGTTTGTCACTACATCTGTGAAGGACACCCAAGCATTTAACTCAACCCTGTTCATATGATTAGTGAAGTCAGAATCCCTCATGAGCGTTCGAATCTGAGGTCCATCGAAGATGCCACCTTTAGCTTTTTCGATGGAAAGACCTGGAAATTGCCTGCATATGTACTTGAAGCAATCCCCATCTTTGTTCAACGCCTTAACAAACTGCTTCATGAGCCCTAGTTTTATGTGCATGGAGGGAAGATGATTCTATCCCTGGGTACCAAAGGCTCATTGATGACGTTGGCTGTGCCGACTTCGAGACTTTCTCGTTCTGGCCAGTTCTCCCTTCTCCAGTGCTGGTTTCTTGCTCTGCTATCCCACAAACAAAAAAGCAGGGATACTTTGTGTACCCACTTTGCTGACCAAGCAGAAAATTCACCATTTTCAAGTCCACAAATCAGCCATTTATGAGTGTTGTAATTTAGTTTTTCAAGAAAATTGGATACCATCATACTCTTCTTTCATCTTGGTAGAATGGCCAATTGGTACAGGAGCAAACTTATTGCCATTATAAAAGTACAACTTTTAGACTTGATTTCGAGCTATCTATAAAGAGACCCAATCTGCTGGGTCATATGACGAGTCCCCATGCAGTTAAGAAGTGCGAAACGTCATTACAAAAGACCAGGTCATCTTCTTTAGAAAAAAACGAAGCAAGCTGCCTTCCCTTGTCTATAGTATGTTACTTTTGTGCCAGAATCAAGAATGTTTTCTCTTGGAGTCGTGATGCAAGAACTTCAGACTGCTCCTTCGACAAACAAAGGTCTCGCACTAGGTCATTAAGTTCAGATTGATTGAAAAGCTGAGGCCATTTGAGGGTTCTTCATAGTCACTACAGCTATCACCACTTGATATTGAAAGATCAGCTGGAATCTCTTCGGTTTCATCGATTTCAGGCAGACTGGTGAAAACAGGCACAGGTAGATCCTCAGAGTGCGCAACAGGACGGATAGCAGAATCCAGGCTCGGATACTGCCAATTTGCTTTCTTGTGCTTGTTAAACCCCGTCATATCATTGATACAGAAGTAGCAGTCATCAAAATGATTCTTGGGCTCTCTCCACACCATTGGTACAGCAAACTTCAACTTCAGCTTACCATTGGTCCAACCGCGGAGACTTTCTACACAGGTTTTGACACCATATGTGGGGCCCAAGACTTATCTTGGTCACCTAGTTTCATATCGAAGTATGCTTTGTACGCCCTCTTGACAAAGTCTGTAATATTCCTCTTTTGTTGTGCCATCATATACTGTCCACAGATGTAACAAAAGACATCCGGTTCATATCTACAACGTCTTTTAGAAGAACTCATTTTCTCTCTGGAACTCATTTTCAACTCTGGAATAAAAAAGGAAAAGAATTAAAAAGAAAATTCTTAAATACTGTTTTAAAAACACTACATACATAATAATTATTATGTATTTTCTGATATTATTATTTACTGCTTCTATATTGAAGTATTTCAGGGAGAATTTTAGCAGTTTAGGCTTATTTGAGGCTATCAGTATCTTCTAAACTAGAGCCAATCAGACAAAACCAATGTTATATTCGTAATCAGCGACCTTCAAAACCCCAGAAAACACTCCTAGATGGTCTGCCAAAGAAAAAAAATAAAAATTTGTTGACCAGTGTTAATCATATAATAGTTTATCAGTTTTTTTTTGTAAAATTTTGGTAAAACAATTTTGCACCTCCCTAAATTCCTATGGGCGTGAGTAAGGTTGGTTAGGTACTGGGTTTCGATAACTCAAGGTCTTGGGTTCGATCCCACATCCAGTCCACTTTCCTCATAGTTCGATACAAGCGGCGCAGTTGTGTCTTCTCGATGAAAACACTCCACGGTACCTTTACCTTTAATAATAATAATTAAATCGTTAAACAAATTAATTATGTATTAAGTAGAATATCCGGCTTTATTGCTATCCGGTTATGTATTATGAAATGGTTTTTTTCCACGTGGACTATACGTGTATCATATATGACCATTGTAGTTCCACTTCTATTCTTCTATAGATCGATGAGTTAAAATTGGAGAAATCGCTTCCATTATAGAAACTCAAAAGACAAAAAAACAATGTATACTTAATTACTGAGCAAAAATATGCCTATATTCAGCAAACAGAGAATTTATAAATACAGTGTGAAAATCAATATTTTACCATCTAGTAGTACCGATCTTAAACTTTCCACGGATTCCGATTTCGATACCGATTACATTTAAAAATGGCGATACCGATACTTAGGATAAATTTATAAATTATTTTGTATTAGACATCATAATAAAAGTGTATTAGATAATAAATTTAATGTAAAAACATGAGCGTTTCTCCCGTTGTTCTTTCTAATTTGTCTATTCTATGAGTGTAAATTTGTCCACAACTAAACCTTGGGCGAATGTAAAACAAAATTGATATTCTATGTTATAAAGTAGGAAATATAGATATTCAATAATTGAGTAGAAGGGTCAAAAATGAACGAAAATTGACTTGTAAACGACCCTTTGACTCTATTTATGAATTTAGTATATTTTATACATCAAATTGTGAGCCCAAAAGGCAGCTTTCATTAATATTCTATTGTATATACAAAGCGCTATGCATAAAATACAAAGGCCCTTTTACTCCTTATAGCACAAAAAAGCTATTAAGCGGATGATACTTATGCCAAATATATTGCTTAATTTCATACATGATATTATACGTATAGTGCAAGAGAAAAAATAAGCAATTTTATAATACATACGAGTGTTTTGGATATGCATGTAAGATATAACAGAGAATACACAAGTGTATGAGAAACTTTCCTCACATAGCATCACATCAGAATCAGTATGTCATTCAATAAGTTTCTCTCAGTCTATTTGTCAAAAATTAAACCAATGACGAGAGAAAAGATGCCATACATTGATTCAGCAACATTATCTTCTCACTTTTGAAAGTTTTATACATGGAAAGATACTTTCCAAGTTTATAATAAGACTTGATTTTCTGTTAGATTTTAATGTAACATAATTTAATTTATTTGTTAATCCAACAATTATGAATATAACTATTTTTAAAGTCAGAGTCGCAATAGTTATTACTATTACTATTAGTAACTATTACTATCGTAACCTCTTAGCATACTCTTCTATGTTTCACATATTTTGTTTATTCTTCTTGATTTTATTTTTTTTAATTAAAAATATGTTGAAACCATTTGATTATGCAAAATAGAGTAAACTTTTTTGTAATTTAAGAATTAATCAAATTCAAAATGCCGCATAAGTAAGTTAACCAATAAATAAGTTTAAAAAGAATATCAGTATTTTAAATCTGGGAAAATGGATTCGGAGTTAGTTTTGAAAAATTTAACACATAACTTTTCGTGTTTATTGAATAAATCATAACTAATCAAGCGAGGCTCTTTTCGTATTTAAAAGTTATTTCTTCTCATTTGTGTTGATGTTTAGTTTTTCATTAAGAATAAAATGATCCTTATTTTTCTTCTTTTTAGATTTTAAGTGTATTTCTTAAATACTGAGTTTGTAATGATCTGTAAAACTATTTTATTTTGATAATCTCTTTTATTTCTTTTAATGATACTCCCAACTTTTTTAGTTCTTGATGCACATATTCGGCGACTAGATAAGCGAAATAAATCAACTAGCTATGTTTCAGGTAATGATTTATTCATTGATAAGATGAGTTTTTTCATGGAAGTCCTATTAAAGATCGAGTTATTCCAACTTCTTTTCTTCCATATTTTAAGCGCCCTGGTTTGACGTTTATTTGAAGGATAGAAGGCCTCTACCAATCAATTTCAATCCCTTTCTTGGTATCAGTGATCCGCTTGATCCTTCATTCAATCAACAGGTTTCTTTTTTGAATTTGATTTTATCCATGCTTCACATTTTATTTGCCATCTTTTGTAGTTGATCAGAGCAACCAATCTTACTTACTCCGCCTTAAGATTTAGAAATTCTTTGAAAAAGCACGTTCTTCAACCTGACGTTTTCAGTGTAAAGCACAAACACATTCAAGATTCCTTGCCTTATCAATACTTATGCTCGTATCTCTTCAACTTTCACTTCTTAACTCTAGGAAAGCCCTCCTTTTGAACCTAAAAAAGCCAATGTGTTCTATTAAACCCTAACATGAAGGTTAATTCTTTTAAAATAGAAACAAAAACCTTATTATTCGTTAAAAAAATTAAACATTAATATTTAATATTTTATGTATTACAAGTAACAAAGAGTTTTTCAGATTTTATCTTACGTTTTGTATAAAACTTTTGTGGACCATCGTGGTAGTTAAATCATCTTAATTCAAGAATTTTCTTATAGTTAACTTAAATGCTTAAAAATATTTCTTTCTAATTAACCGGTTAACGGCCAGAGTCGACTTTAGAAAAATAAAATCGTCTGCGTTTATCAATGCTCTTTAATACAAATCTTCTGCTTTACATTAGATATCGTCTGATTATTCTGGTCGTTAATGGGTTAATATAGCTTTTAAAAAAAGGTAGCTCTTGCGATCACATGGCTTTTCCACTGCAATATACATTTTTTAATTTGTTCTATTTTTTCCAACTATTATTTGTATTCTTGTTTTGCTCACTAATAATTTAAAAAAAAAACGAATCCGGCTGATAAAAAGGTTTAAATTTCCGGCATAATAAAATAAAGTATTTTGACGATTAACTTTTTTATCCAAAGCAGCCTTTGTGATTAAAAAGAAATCCATCTATATGTTATTTTTTAATTTATTTGTTTGAATAATTTTTTTGAAATTATTTGTAATGAATTTTATTAACATCCGACCCTACTTTCCGGGGGAAACCAGTGTTGCGAATTAGCCGGAAAAAAACCAAACTCCGACTCCAACCAGGAGATTTCAAAAATTAGACTCTGACTTAGAAAGTTAAAATATTTAAACCCAATTTTATTTCTTGCTTTGACTAAAGAAGTGCCACTCCATTAGCTTTTAAATTATACATATTTTTTTATTTTTTAAATTAATTAAAAAACCCGACTCTAACTGCTAAATTTTATTAGATACCGACTTCGACTCCATAATCCCATTGAAAAGGGATCCACTTTGTTCAATTATAAATTTATTCCAAGATACAACAAATAATCTCTTACGCAAAATTTCATTCGTAACTTATACATATAGTAGAAAAAAATGAGTACACTGTTTAATTTCAGTTTCGAGGCTTTATTTTGGTTTTTTTTAATCTAATATTTTTTACTAGATAACAATACATGGCCAAAGATTTTCCCATTTTTGGACACTACCCATATCAAGGACACACAGCTTTGCTTCCCCTGTTATAATTTTGGCCGGTACAGATATAGCCAAGCATGTAAAGAGAAAATTTTTTAAGAGCAAAATCTCTATATCCTATGTTCTCTTTGTCCTTAAATTAGTCATTTGTAGAAAAAACAGTACACACAGATTTATCTAAATTTATAAAATAATTGTAATTGTATGTAAATATTTTTTTGGAATTGTTATTAATCTGGAAAATTTAAGGAGTCAACTGCCCCTCTCGCCCCATCTGGTTACGGGCCTGGGTATAACGATTTATATATTACTTCATTTTCAATGAATGCAAATTAAAAAAAAATAATTTTGCTTACAAAATTGTATAATTGAAACAAATTTCTATATAAAGTATAAAAAATGAATACATTGAGAGAGAATACTTAGAACAGTGCTTCTCAAACTTTTTACCCTAGGGCGCACCTATGAAATAACTGAAACTGTGGGGCGCACCATTGAGATTGATATGGAAAAATCGGTCATAAAATTTTTAAATAAAAAATATAAAAAAGTATCATGAAATAACCATTTATTTTTTAGAGAATACATTGAGCATTTAATATCTTAATGGGAAATATGTTTGGTCTTATTTGTGATAAACAAACTCTCATCTCTTCATCTATGCATTTAAGACTTGATCTTTTCTTACTTTTGTAATAAACAAAATTATTTATCAAAAGTAGTTTATCACAGGCCGCACCCCTTGTTAAGTTGTCTCACAAACCCTGGGGGTGCGTGCACTGCTTGTTAAGAATTACTGATCTAGATAGAATCTTAAAGCAGTGCTGCTAACTATTTTCAATAAAAATAAAGTGAAAAAGAATGAAAAATAATCCAAAAAATTATAAATTACACCAGTTAAAAAAAATTTAATTTAAAAAAGTTAAATATTTCTTCAATACTTTCTTCTTCACTTATATGATTTTTGGAAGTATCAGCCAGAAAATGCGGGTTTTTGTATGCTGCTATTGTTCCAATAATTTTTATAACATTAACAGGTGGTACATAATTCGAGTAACGTTTATTCAACCTTATTAGACCAAATTATACAGTCAAAATTGCTCCACCATCGTCTGGTCCCAAGCCAAGAGTGAGAAAGGAGGAGGGTTTGCGTCAGGAAGGGCATCCGACAGTAAAACTTCTGCTCCAACAAAATCTTATGAAGTATGGAGCTTTATTACAAAGACAAAGATGAAAATAGAAGGAACAACCAAAAACGGAAGGCCGCATCTGAGATGGAAGGACGTGGTTGACAAAGATTTGAAAAGATTTAATTTAGAGGAGAAAGATAACACGGATAGAAGTAAATGGAAGAAATTAATAAATGCATTGTATTATGGTTCCATATTGAATAAGGAAGGTGCACCCTTTTTACCAGGAAAAACCACCTTCTAAAAATAAATGATGATGATACAGTTAAAATTGCATTCAATAGTTGCAGACCCATTGCGTTTCTTTTCTTACATTTAACATTGTTCACGCTAAACACTCTTTCAATTTCAGCATTTGAATGTGGTAAAATCAAAACTGATATAGCACAGTTATGAATTTCACAAAAGGAACAGAACCCGAAGCGTCTTTGTATTCTCCCACTTCTTTCCAGAACATTTCTGTGTTCGTTTTATTTTTCCGATCAACAAACGTAATCTTATTCAACTGATATTCAATTTTAGAAATGTCATTTACCTATCAGTTCTATTACGTCATAAATAGGCAACACATTTTTCACAGGTTGAAGCATGTGATTCACCGAAAAGTGAGATATATTTTTCAATACACTAATATTATCTGGAAGCCTCTGTTTTAATTGAAGGAATAATTCAAAAAAAAACGACATCGCGTTCTTGTCTGTTTTTCCTGAGTAGTATTGAGCAAGTTTTTTGATTTCATTTCATTTACTTTCAAAAGTGTACTCTAAATAGGGTAAAGTATTTAAATGATCAGAAATATCCGATTCATTAACGTCAATATACGAAGTTGTTAAGATTAACCTTTTGCCAATAGATTTGATTAACAACAACAAGTCATTTAAAAGTTGAACTTTTTCAATACATTTTGTTTCAAAAAGTTTGTTGACTTTGCGAACTTTTGTAAGATTAGGAGATAAAAAGAGAAAATAAAGAAAGTTTGTATCATCACAGTACATTTGGTAAAGTATTTGAACAGCATAACATTTTTCGTTCTCACGGGTTATATCAAAATGTGATTTAAGCTCTATCCACTGATCGAGAATTCTTTCAACCTCTAATTGTATAATAAGCCATCTAGTTTGACACTCTTTCTGAATTTTTAATCTGTCAGAATCATTCTTGAGTGACTTATATAATTTCTTGTATTTTGTTTGTCTTATTGCAGAATACGCAAACCACTTGTGAGTTTCTGAAATCATGTAACTCAAATTTCTAGGTAATGTTTTGGCCGAAACATGAGAAGTAGCGAGCTGTATGGAATGGCAAGTATATTTAAGGAGTATAAGTGAAGGAACTTCAGCTTTTAGTTTGGCATATACTCCACTGTTAACCCCAACCATCACATCTGCGTTGTCTGTCCCCAAACCAACAAGATTAGATATATCAAGATTTTTCGAACATAGAACTGATTTAATTGCAGTGACAATATGCTCAGCACGACATTTTTCAATTTCTATCAAGCCAAGATACGTTGATATAACATTTTTTTCGATATTACTGTAATAAATTATGGACAGACCAAGTAACTTCAGTACACTAATATCGTTAGATTCATTATTTAGCAAACTGAATTTACTCTGTCCTATATCTTTTAGTAAACAAAATATTTGATCGAAAATAATATACAAAAAGAGTTTTTATTTTGGAACAAAAAGGAGCTGTGTGCAAGATTGTGAGTGTTGTCTCGGGTATGTTTGTTTCTTTGTTGTGAGGTGAGAATTTATTACTTTGTTTGTTGTGAGGTGAGAATTTATTTCCTTGTTTGTTTGTTGTGAGGTGGGAATTTATTTCTTTGTTTTTGATAAATGGAGAAACCAGTATGTATTAAATGAGGTTGAGGTAAATTTGTGGGAGTGGTAGTTTACTGTTGATGGAGTCTTTGTGTTTGTGGGAATGCCATGATTCTAAGAAAGGTAGTTTTTCGGGATGTGATTTTTGTAGAATGATTAGATTGTCTACGGTAAATCTGTGTGAAGGGTAGTTAGTTATGTGAGTTAATATTTCAGATGGATTACTTGGAAGGATGTCAGAAGAGAGGAATTTGTCAATGTTGTTTCGATATTCTTGTATGCGATATTTCAGAGGGCGATGTGTTATGCCGATGTAAATACAAGAGCATGAGTCGCATTTCATCATGTAAATTACGTTTTTTTCATTGAAAATATTTTTAGGTTCAAGGGTGTTGTGTGGAAAATAAGTAGAAAGGTGAGAGTTTGGTTTTGCAATGACTGTGATACTAAATTTTTTCAAAGCAGTTTTGAGTTTAATGAAGTGGTGGGAGCTGCAATTTTTGATGAATAGGGTGTGAGCTTTGGGGTTATCAATTGAAAGGAAAAAATCTCTTGCGAAATGTTCTCCAATTGTATTGGTGAGATATTTGGCATTATTTAAAGAAATATCGAGTGATTTTTTGATTGTTTTTTTTAGGAAAATTGTTGTTGAGTAGTATATTTTTTGTGTTTGTGATATCTTCTTGTTTGGTGTCTTCGGTTGTTGAAAGAGTGATTGCTCTTGTGAAAAGAGATGTGGCGACTGATAGTTTATTGTTGTGTGTGATTAGAGGTAAAATCTAAGTACCTGTAGGTGTGAGTTGGCTTGAAGAAGACTTGTGTTTTAAAGTTGTCATTTGATCGGGTAATTTTGCAATCGAGAAAAGGTAGTGACATGTTTTTTTCTACTTCATAGGTGAATTTAAGGTTAGAGTTCCAGGAATTGAGTTCGTTTAAGAAGAGTGAAAAATTCTTTTCGTTGGAGATAGCTAAAATGTCATCAACGTATCAACTCACAATCTTGCACACCGCTCCTTTTATTCGTTTAATTTGATAAAGCTTCTTCGAAGAAGCGAAATATATCATTTTGCATTATATACTTTTTGTTCCAAAATAAAAACTCTTTTTGTATTTTATTTTCGATCATTGATTTAAATGGAACAACCTGGATTTAATCTCGATTTTAAACAAAATATTTGTTATTATTTTGGCACACTTAATTCTGTACATTTTCAAATCGGTTATATAACATACTTTTTTCTTTAGCAAATCTACTAAATGGTCACAAGTACTAATAGGAGAGTGATAATATATGTACAATGCGATATTACCTTCTAAACCACATACTTCAGTTGCTTTCTTCATAAATAAATCTAAAGTCTTAAGCTTGAAGTAGAATAGCACTGATATGTTTTTAGTAACAATGTGCTGCTTTAAATCTTGATGTTTTGCTTTTATTTCACACTTGCATCTTTTACAAAATGCTTTAGACTCAGCACCAATAACTCTAACCAACCAATCTTTAAATTGAGGATCTTGAAGCCATTCTCTACTGAATTTCTGTTGATACTTATTTTTTTGCGACATGTTTATTAAAAACTATTAAATCTGTTAAATATAAAAAGTAAGAATTAACCTGTTTTAAAAATAGAGTGTGTAAAAAACGTATATACTAATATTTTCTATACGGCAGAAAAAAATACAAAATGTGAAATGTTAAAAATGCTAAGGAGAATGACTATAACAATCATTTTTAGAAGTTTATGCAAGAAACATTAGTTGTGATATTGTAATAATTAAAAAAAATAGTTACAAATAATTTTAAATTTAATAGCAAAGTATAATTCAAAAATGTCTTACTGTCTCGAAAAAATAATCTTAAATCCAATATTATATTTTCCAAATCTAAAAACAATTAAAAAAATCTAGATTTAGATTTAAATAATCCAAATTTGCAGCACTGTCTTAGGGTTCACATGGCTACCTTTCATAGCGCACCTGGCTATCTTCGAGGGCGCACCAGTGCGCCGCGGCGCCCCGTTTGAGAAGCACGACACCTTCACTTTCGCGCAATTTAAACCATTTCATAAGTACGATGTCCAGTTCGGCACTTTTACCAGGTTTCATTGTTTTCCTTTCCAACATCTGTTTAGATTCACTGATAACAAAAAATTGAGAAGTTGATTTTTCTGTTTTTAATGGCATAAACTGAGCCAGATTACTGATTGTTCCGAATTAGTGATAGTCAACTGTACAGAGTTATTAACATATATCTATAAGGATTTGTTTTAAAACCCTATCATTAAATTTATATGCTTGAAATTTGAGTTCTAGTTTAGTAAAATCCCCCCCCCCCCCCCTCTAATGCCAATTTCTAGGTAAATTTCTAGGAAATAAATTTTTTACTTTACAGATAAGACAACTTTAGCTACTAAAATTTGATATAGTAAAAAAAAGAAAATTAAATGATTGAAAAATATAATATCCAAGAGCTTTTGTTTTATCTATATTTTATTCTTTTGTTTATGTGTCTATATACATAAGAAAGGTATTTAATATTTAATCATTTTTAAATTCAGTAGCATACATCTTTGTATTTAAATTTAACGTCAACTTATATTTTATATATTTGCCTGTTTGTGAGTGTTGCTTTTTTGAATAGATGAAGTACGAAGCCTTTTCATTTTTTTCCAGAAAGCTTTTCAAATTAAGAATCGGAATTGAACAAAACTTTGGTATCGTCCCATTAGTAATTTAGAGTGAATGCAATTTAAAAAAGTTTACAATAATTTAGTTACACAAATTAGTTCAGCGTACCTCCTCCGCCTCTCTTAGGCTAGCTGGTACGCGCTAGGACAACTCACTTCTTAAATATAAATGACATTTTATTTCATCTTAGACTCACACCAAAACAGTTCTCTTCATATGCTTCTTACTTATGCAAGGCGTATCCCTTGGACATGAGTCAGTATTATCATCTCTTCAATTCAAGCCGCATCCCACTCCGAAATAGGGACGCGATTGTTCACAAAGAAGGAAGGCATATCATTGTTGCTTGTAAAGGAAGATTCTATTGTTTCGATGTCGTCAATGCAGATGGTATGCATTTATTCATTTTTTTAACTCAAAACAAAATTTTACTATTTCCGGAATATTTTGGTTTTATTTCACGCGTTTGTTTTATCGGTTAATTTTTCCGTTCACATGTTTATTTATGAATAGGAAGAATTCGCCACGAGAAACCCCGTCGATTTGAAAATCAACAGTAGACTGATAAATCTATTTGGAAACTGGATTTCTGCTGCATAATTGTCGGTCATGACATCAAAGGCCAAATATGATAATATGACAATAGGACACCATTAGAAAAAATGAAGAAGAATTGCTGAATTTACTGATAAGCTGAGAGTAGGAGTGAGACAAAAGGAAACTAGATGCGAACTAAGGGAAGAAAAAGCAGCAAAAAATGAAAGCAACTATTGAATAAGGAGTGCGTATTGATTTAATTATACAAAGACTTGAATACGTACATAAATGTATCATCTATGTATAATATATTCACAAATAATAATATAGCATCATAAAAACACTGGCGATATTCAGAAATTATTCTAGTTATTTCAAAAATTTTGTTATTACATTGAATTTCTTATGATCATCATCATCATTCATTCGCTATCAAAAGGAGCAGGTCTTTGTCCTGGCGAGCATTACAATTAGGAAGGTTAATATAAACAATAAGATATATGTTAATCATTACAAGGGCATTAGGTTACAGTCAGCATTTGAAAATGGTTCACCAAAATATTATCATTTGTCGAGTAGTGACAGCATCCTATTCTGTTATCTCTTATAAAATATTTTGAAAAATGATTGTAGGGAAATAATTTGTAGACAAAAATAGAAAGTCATTGAATTAAATTGGATTATGCTTAGAATATTATATCGCTTTCTTATGTCATTAAGATGGCAGTTATCAATGAATTGGACAGATTTATTTTGTAAGAATCGTAGTTTACTACTAAATGCAGTGAAAACCGGATAGAATGAAGTTTTGGAGACATTTAGTTTTAATTCGCTATAACGGAAGTTAACTATATCTGAACCATATTTAAAAATAAAAAAAATGTTCATGTGAAATTTTATTCGATAAAATAGGTACATTATAATGGCGTGAGTAGGGTTGGTTAGATGCTGGATTCGATAACTCAAGGTCTTGGGTTCGATCCCGCATCAAGGCTGCTTTGCTCAAAGTTCGATACAAGCGGCGCAATTATGCCTTCTCGATGAAAATACCCTATGGTACCTTTACCTTTACCTTATACTTTTTTAAGTTTGGTTCCCTTTTTTTCAAAAGTAAAGATAGCGTGTGGTGTTTTCACCTAGAAGGCACAATTGCGTCCCTTGTATCGAACTATGAAGAAAGTAACAGTGGGATCGAGCCCAAGACCTTGAGTTATCCAAACCCAGTATTTAACCAACCTTACTCACGTCCCCAATTTTCTATTCAAGATTTTAATTTTTTGTACTTTTTTTCTTTTCATACAAAAAAGTATCCTTGATTTCGTTTTTTAACCGGATATCAACCACAGTCGACATATGTCGACTATACAAAAATATGAATTGTCTGCTTTTATTAATGCTTTTTAATACAAATCTTCTGCTTTACATTAGATATCGTCTGATTATTCTGGTCGATAAAGGGTTTAGTACAATAATTTTCTCTTGTTTGAAAATCCTTAACTTTTTTACTCTATTGTTGGTGAAAATTTTTCTTATGATGCTGATAGAAGCATAAATTAAATTACAATAATACCAATTTTGAATTGAAAAAAGTCATGAAACAAAATTACCTAGATCATTGTTAGAGTGCTCCTAATATCAGTAATATAACCTAAAAAGGTAGATACATCCTTGATAACCTTTTTAAAGTGCATATTTTAAATGAGTTAGATGGTAAAATAACTAGATAGAACTCGGCTTTTCCTTTTTAATGTACTATAAATTGACAATATTCAATTTAAAAAAACATATTAAATATCCTTGTTTATAAATTTAAAGTACATATAGCTGAATAAATTGAGTAGTAAAATGGACAGTGATATTGTTCGGGAGCAGCTAATAGTAATATTAGCAGAATATTTGGAAAATCATTCTACGTTATTTAACCCATTTACGACCAATGTTCCTATTTGGGAACATAAGTAATTTCATCTTCGTCTGCTTTTTTCAATGACTTTGGATATAAATCGTCTGCGTTTTTTTTAGATATCGTCTGCTTTGCTTGGTCTTAAATGGGTTAAAGCAGCAGGTGAATTTAGTTTTCAATATGTTAACTCTTTTTGCACATTAATTCGAGCAATTCTTGATAGTTTTTTTTAATTCTGTTCCTCTGTGATTTTTTTGAAAAGAAATGTAAACTATTTTATAACTTATAATAACATAGTTTATTGAATAACTTTTTGAATTAACTGCTTAACACCGCTACTCAGTGACCGTTTGGAGAAGTTTTAGTTAATACGCTTTAATTTTGACGTACTCATCAGTGGACAAAATATAAACATATCCCCATCAATCTGAGATACCGCTTTAATGAAAAAAAAGATTTTTTAGTGTTCGATCTCTAATAAAAAGGATGTCTTATGCGAGTTATTCCTACATACACACTTTTTATTATAAAGAGCAAATTCACGGGTATCGTAGATAACGGTATCTCGAGCATGATATCAATGAATGATTTTTGGCATTTGTTATTATATCACTCTGCTTCTTTCACTAAGCTATCAAAGAGTTTCATGATTCTGCTGTAAGGCTCAACTAAAACCGATATCTAGTGATGTATCCGAAATCTACATTTTTAAATTTTTTTCTCATTCTTTTTGATTGAATCGCCCACGGCGAATAGAGTTTGGTTAATACGAAGTAAAAAAGGCCAAAAAATCTTTAACATTTATGATTCATCGCACATTCTTCTATCTTCAGTTCAAACAAATCCTAAATTCAAAAGAATATGTGATTTTTTAAGCTGGGATTTGAAATTAGAAAAAAAGTTTATCTTAGCTGAAATTCTGACTATAATAAATTCTTATGTTAAAATTAAGTTTTCGAGAAAAAAAATTGAATCTTTGTTTATACAATGATTAACTATTTGCCCAAAATTTCCCACTTGAATTCCATTTTAGCCCTGAAGTATATTTTAATACTATAAACCTTGTATTATAGATTCTTCTTTTTCATTAATTAGATATCATTATAATATTTTTTTACTCAAATTTGTAATCATTTTATGCTGCATCTTTATATTTCCGACTCAAGATAGACTTTCTAATGTATCATAAATCATAATAATCATAAATAAATCTACATTTTATATTATACCCTTAGAAAATCGTAAATATAGTTTAGAGCCCTACCAGTGGCGGATCCAGAAATTGACTCGTTTTGTTTTTCATCTTCTTGGTAACTTTTTTATTATGGTATATCTTAAGAAAAAGGCTATATCTGAACACTGATTTAGGCAGGGAGTAGGGACAAGCCACCCTATTTTCATTTGTAGGCAACTGCAGGAAAAGTACATAGAAAAAGGCAGACCTTTGTGGTTTGCTTTCGTAGATCTGGAAAAAGCATATGATACGGTTCCGAGAGAAATTGTCAGTTGGTCTCTGAGTGGGGCAGGCGTTGAAGAATATCTGGTGAAACTGGTGATGAATATGTATGAGGGAACGAAAGCGAGAGTGAATACAAAGTACGGAGTAAGTGATTGGTTTGAGATAAAGATTGGTCTACATCAAGGTTCAGTCTTGAGCCCTCTGTTCTTTACAATTGTATTGAATGAAACGGGAGAAGATATGAAAGTAGGCTTACCATATGAGATCCTGTAAGCGGATGACCTAGTTTTGATGGCGGAATCAAAGGAAGAGTTAGAGGATAGGCTTAAAAATTGGAAGGTAGTTTTGGAAAGCATTGGTTTGAAAGTCAACAAGAAAAAAACGAAAATTATGAAGACATGTCGAGAAAACTCTTTTAAAGAAGGTTTAGGAGGGAAAGGGTGTTGGATCGAATTCTATAGAATGTACAACTTGTGATAAGTGGATACACAGAAGATGTAGCGGTATTGCTAAAAATATAAAGTTCGAGCGGGCTTTTAAAAATTAATTCAAATGTCGCAAATGTAAAACAAAATAAGTTGAAATAGAAAGATATGAGAAACAAGGTGAGTATGAAGTTGTGAATTCTTTCAATTATTTAGGAGACGCCTTAGAGGAGGATGGATCATGTGAGATTGCTGTAAGCAGAAGAATCAAATGTGTATGGATGAAGTTCAGAGAATTAGAGGGAGTTCTGAAAGCAAAGGATATACCAGAGTATTGCAAAGGGAGGATTTATGAAAGCTGTGTCAGGCCTGTGATGTTGTATGGGAGCGAGACATGGGCGTTACGAAAGATTGATGAAAAAAGACTTGTTAGTGCAGAAAGAAAGATGCTGAGAATGATAGCGAAAAGGAGGGATTTTGAAGAGGCTAGGAAAAGGGTGAATGTAAGAATGTTAGAAGGTGAATTAGCAAAGAACAGATTGAGATGGGCAGGACATGTAGAGAGACGGGATGATGAATTTTGATAAAGAAGGTAATCAAGATGGAGATTGATGGAAGGAAGAAGCGCGGTAGACCTTGTCTGAAATGGAAGAATGCAATTGAAAAGGATATGAGTATGTACGAAATCGACATAAAGGATAGAGATAGATGGAAGAAAACGATGGAAAGTTTGAAGTTTGTATCCATAATGAAGGTGCACCCTCCAAAGAGGACAACCCACCTTCTAAAACAAAATGAATGATGATGATGATGATGATGATATATCTTAAGATCATTATCACATCATTCATAATTATACTTGTCTTGTTTTCTATAATTTTCATGTGTTTTTGTAGGCTAATACCTGCAATATTTGTCTTTAAATAGCGTAACTTTTTATGATAAAAATGAAAACTATTATATAATAAAAAATATTGGAAAATTTTTAAATTTTTATGCATAATGTGAATATAGTAGAAAAAAAGTGTATTTTATATAAAAATAGTTAAATTGAATATGAATTTCACATTTGGATTTTTCTCTGCTGGAGGGAAAATAATTACACTATTTTTTCAACAATTTCTGTACATTCCATGTCACGATGAATAAAGACTAATACGAGTCCATTAAGACGATCTTCTCCTATGGTAGAGCCAAAGTTCAAAGAATTGAACAAACAGCTCGGCTCTATAGATGAAGAAGATTTATCTTTGCTCATATCTTCTAGTACTTCTATAACAATAGAGTATAAAACATATGCTGTATGAACAGCATCATGCTTTTCCACCCTACTAGTATTTGCTTCCGGTTCTGAAATACCGGGACGTTCCCGGTTCTAAAAATTTGGGAACCGTCTCTGAACCGAAAAGTATTCCCGGTTCTGAGAATAACTTAGTTTTAATTGATTTATTTCACTATGCAATTCTTTGCATTAAACTTTACTGCACTTCATTCATATAAAATCTTTTTTTCATTGTAATTTCATTTTAATGGTAAACGGAGAAAAGTGTGCAAATGACAAAAGAGTTTATTTTTCTTTTTTTTTCTCTCCCGCACACTTTTGTCGTTTGCACACTTTTCTCCTAGAACCATTTTAATGATAATGATATAGAAAGAAAAAGTATATATCTGTTTATAATAAATCACAAACGTCAATTTCATTGCATCTTTTTGCTGTCTATATATCCCCTTAATGAACCGTTTGGAACCGGGATTTCCCCGTTTTGTAAGTTTTTTTCGGTATCGCTACCGTTTCTTAATTTTCGGTATTTATGCAAACCCTACACCCTACGTATTGGGCACGGAACTTTGAGTCGATATTTAGACCTGGTATCATTTGAAGCATTTATAGCTTCTAATTTTTTTAGTTCTAACAGCACTTGTGCTAAAGAACTTTGCCAAGGTGCCAACTACACTAAATATATTTCTTATTTCTGCTACTTCACAAGCTTTTACCGACGTCAGGTTGAGACCGTGAGCTGCACAGTGTACGTAGATCGCTTGATTCCCACACCGGCGTTTTATTTCTGCTTGCACTCTATTGAATTCTCCACTCATTGCCGCTACACCATCATAGCCTTGTCCCAACAAGGGGGTTGGATCTAAACCAGCACGTTCAATCACATGAAGAATTTCCGTGGCAAGGTTTACTCCACTCAAAAATTCCAAGAACCGTTCTAATATTACTCCATTTTTTATCTAACGCACACTAACAGAAAGCTGAGTTTTGTGTGACAAATCTGTGATTTCATCGGCAATAACCGAGTAAAACTTTGTTTTAATTTCATCAGAAATCTTCTTTCCAATCACAGTTGTCATAATGAAACGAGTTCATTTTGCGTGGTTTTTGACAGCTATGTGGCATTTGATGCTGAATATCAGAGGTGATCGAACAGTTTTTAGTTAGCTAATGAGTAGAGCTGAATCATTAAACGGAAACAGCCTTCGTTTGTGACAATATCATTGATTGAGAGTGGAGGACCACATAGAAAAATTACTTCGACGATGCTCTTTATTATCCTTCTGTTTTCTTCTTTTTTTTCAAAAGGAAAGAACTTAACTGACTGTCCAAAGCAAGTGCCGGTTGAGAAAAGCGAAGACGAAATTCATGGGCAGCAAGTTTCGCATATTTATGATAGCTGACTTTATTATGTTCATACAGATACCCGTTCTGACCTGTCAATTTAGAGAACCGTCTACAAGGCACACACAAAAAACACTACACTACAAAAAACACAAAAGCGACAAAACAATGTTTTAAATACGTCAGCCAAGGATATATTTCAAAACAAAACAGTGTGAATTGTTTTGTCTTGCCACTTTTTTCCGTTTCACTGCTCATCGGATGTACAACTTGATCACAAAAACATTTTGTCACGATTTGACAGTTAACTTGGTCCACCAGGATAGAGAACTGCACGAGCAATGCCATCTTCTCCTAACACTCCCATCTCCTCAGTGTTTATCGAGCTTACAATTTTTTAGTTTTGAAATTCTTCAGAAGATGATGATGACTGATCGGGTATTGATAAAAGTTGAGTAGTACAAGAAAAATTCAGATATTTTTCTCTTCTTAGATGATGATGGATCTCCTGTATTCATGTTTTCTAAATCTTGGTATAGAATTTATTATTTTATAATTTATAGGCAAAAATATTTTATCTTCACTTAGACAAAACGCGTTAATTGAAAAAAAGAGTGTATTGTTAAAAATTTTAGGTATGGTCTGAATTTAACAACATTCAACATGTTTTATTTCTACAGTCAATAGAATAGACAAAAAAGTTTAAAGGCAAGATTTTTATATACAAAAGGTTTTATAAATTAATATTGATCGGAAATTTATAAAGGAAATAAATTGATTTTTCCTTCAATAGGTTTCATCCTATTTTTTTCTAGCAATAAACATGATTTTCAAAAACTACATAAAAACACAAGAGTCCAAAAGTTAAGATTAAGTTTCTAAATGTGTTATTTTGATTTTAAAAACTGATCAAAATTAGCGTGTACTTATAAATGTGGTTTCTTAAAATAAAATCTTAATCAATATCAAAATATAGTAAAAAATTGTGATTATTTATTAGAAGGCAATTGAAAGCGAGTAAGTTGAAAACAAGAGAGATGATTGAAAAAAAATGAATAAAGATGAAGATAGCAGAAGTGAATGAATTGTCAGCGCATGAGGGAATACAGAGTATGGAGAAGTGATGAGAAAATTTATTCTTATTATATGTGTTGTTGTGAGATAGGTGAGGAGCGGCAATCTAAAAAGTGGTAGAGTTAATTCTTTATAACTGTCAACTTAGCAGCTCATTGAAGCCAACGATTGTCGCAGTGCTACGATTCGCCTGGCACTATAAGAAACTTTCAAGACTATTGGTAAAACTCTGTGTGATATTATGTGATAGTATTGATATATTGTCTACATTTTCGCTACTCAAATTTTCTGTCGAAAACGGGTGAGACAGAATAATTTTTGTCATATCTTTGATATAGACGTAATCCACTACCATACAAGTCTTGATGCCTTAGGAAAGAGCAAAATCAGTAAGGGGAATTTCTGAAGCCATTTTTCATAGGGGGCTAGGCCCAGGTGCCCCCCCCCCTCTGGATCCGCCAGTGAGTCCTGCTCTTATTGGGTATAGGAGCAACTGCAATTGCGCGTGCCGGCTGATATCCACATGCAATTACTTGTAAGGCGGAGCACGTTTATGAAGTATTTTAATAATACTCTTGAGTCTAAATCATAAGTATGTCATTTGTTATAATGGCTACAGGTACAGCCAATGAAAGAAATCATAGCTTAGCTTGATCAAATAGTAAATGAAAATAGGCTATATTATACTGATAAATACAGAATTCAAAAATGAATTGCTGAAGGGGCAAGCTCATGTAAGCTTGTAGTGGTATTACACTAGTTCGGATAAAGAATTTCTCTTCTTACAGGATTCTTACACACACACATACACATATATAGACTAATATTTATAAGAAACTTTTATTAAAAAAAACTAAATAAAACAAGTCATTTTATTATCTAGTATACTTCATTAATTTATAATAAAAATTGCATCTACCCAATTAATTAATGCACTAACCAATTAATTAACTTAATGAATATAGCTTGGAAATTTTTTTTATAATTTTAGTTTTTTTCAAGTTATGTTGTATATAGTAATTTTACACATTTTCAGTATTTTCCGTAAACCATGCATTTCACGCAGTTATTTAATTAAGGACACGCACTTTTTTATATAAAAAGCATAAACCTAAATATTTACCTTTTACTTTATTAAACTGGCAATGCCAATTTTAACGCGTGACCATTTATTGCAAATTCCAAATATTATAGTTACATCATTTGCTTTAATCATCCAATCATTTATTCCATAGCGTAAACCACGTTGATATTAAGTTTGAAAGACATTTTTTAAATTTAAATCTTTAAGTTATATAAAAACTCATTAAAAAGTAAAGCAGACCATTAATTTTATAAAACCAACTTAAATATTTTTTGTGTCTTAATTTGATATTTTCATTCGCTATTTTAAAAAGATATTTATTTCAGCCTATCATTTTTTCCGCAAATTACCCCATCTCTCTCAAGCCTTTTTTGCATTTATTTATTTATTTATTTTTTTATTTAGAAAGTTTGATTGATGCGAATAAGTTGTATGAGGTTTATAAACGCATTACTACATCCAAGAAAAGCGTTTCTAAAGTTCCTTTTGGCTTATTCACAACTCTAAATCGGGATACATGGGCCTCCATTAGAAGTTCACTGATAAAGTTTGATGCATACGTCAATCAAAGGATCCTAGACGCAATCGATTCTTCTATTATGATTGTATGCTTAGATTCGAATACTGAGGATATCAAAGACCAAACATCATTGGCTGCCAATTTCTTGCACTCTGATGGCACTAATAGGTTGGACAGTTTTCTTCACATTATTATTATCACATGTGATTGGCTAATCATTAGATTATGCTTACTTTATGAATATCTCGAATATTCATAAAGTTCTCTCTGTGAAGCTGCCTTAAGTAGCTGTTATAATCCATAAGTGGAAACTTATTCATGGAATCAACACAAACATAACGAAATCGCTCAGTTTGGCTCAGTAAAATCAGGGATGAGAAATCAACTAACTGAAATAAATAACCAAACTAACTAAACAAGCTAACCAACTAACTGATGGACAAACTAAACAACTAAATAAATGAACTAGGTTGTTTAGTTTGTTCAGTTAGGGAGTTAGTTTGTTCAATTAGTTGGTAGGTTAGTGGATTAGTTAGAGGGTTAATTTCTCAGCCCTTAATTTACTGTACCAAAAAATGCTTACTCCAAACTGGGCCATTCCTAAACACTGTTGATGAACCAAAAAATTTCTTCTGAGTTTTTTCATAATATTTGCTCCACCTGTAGTAATACTTATATGTCAAAAACATTCATTGAACAATTCTTTTAATTTTACCTTTAAAAGCTCATACAAATTGTCAGAAACTTGTATATTCATTCAGAGAAAGCGAAAACTTTTGTTTGTCGTTTTTCTTTTTTTTAGTTTGTTAAATCTCTTGCATTCTTATAAAAATCCCAAAACTAAGTTCATAGCAGCTGTTTCGTCTTTAGGTAAAACATAGTAATCTTTCATCAAAGCTTTTCTTATGTAGAAGTTCCTTTGATGAACCCTGGTAATTTCTAAACCGTGTGCCATTTTAAAATTTGAAAAAACTTTTTAGAAAAAAATTATAACCTAAAATTTTTCTATTAAATGAATTAAAAAATAAAGAAATATTAAAAAGTTTCCATACTTACTAGAATCAAAACAAATAAATAAAAAAATATATATTGAGTCTCATGTCATTTTACTTGATACTTGAGAAATCTCGAGACAGAAACTCTAGTCACAGCACCAGAATATCTTCACTCATGTGTCGAAATCCGACTTTTGAGTGTATCATTCGATAGGGAAATTGTCTTTAACTGACCTGCCTACTGTTCTCTAAGATTTGAAATCATTTTTTCTCTATGATTTGCTCATATGACTTTTTTTCGCTTGATGTTTTACGAACTTTTGTTCACCATTTGGCTGTGAAGAGACTCTGAATGATTCCTTAGTTTGTTTGGTTTAATACTTTCATGACTCAAAATCTCACGGCAAACTTAATTATTTGTGCTGGGAAGAACAATTGGTACAAGGCGAAAGAACGACCAGACAAGTTCGACAGCGTCACCCACAAACATTTCCTCCAACTCTATGGGGTATTCATCACATGAAGACATAGAATCTCCCCAGAAATAATATTAATTTGGAAGTGTGGCACAGAAGATTTGAAAGGGTGATAAGCAGTATTAACAAAGGACATCGAACACGACAAAGAACGGATAATTCTTGGGAATAACCAGCTAAAAAAGAAAAAATTACACACCTTGCTACTTTTATAACTAGGCATGTAACTGCCTCTTATGATGATTACCTAAAGGGGATTGCATACAATCTTCCTTTTGGTACAACCAATTTCGATAATCATAATATTATTGATTTTATACGGTAATTCTCAGATGTGACATAATGAAAAAAATATTTGAAAATTTTAATAGGAAACTTCGACATTAACTCTAACCAACTAACTAACTAATCAACTTATCTTAACAAGCATACCAATTTGAAATAACCTTTGATTTCTCACTACTTTTGATTTGTCACTTCTTTCATTTAATTGTGCCACTCCTTTGATTGCTATTCACCGACAGCTGTGCTCAGGTGATTGCCAGCATCTCGAAGTGATTTTACAGCCCCATCAGCGTGCTTCTCATTAGTGCGAAGTACGGTTGTTCTTAAAAATAGACGAAAAGTAAAATTATTTTGTTACTCCCAACCCTTAATTATTTTTATATGGATACATATAATAAAAAACAAAAACAATAAAAGATATAAAAAAACAGTTATCCTCCTGGAGACAAATGGATGATGATGATGATATGGTTACATAACATTGATTTTTGAAATTTTGGGTAGTTTTAATAATTTTTCAGACCACCCACTGAAATACTAAAAATCTCTTTAAATTATTTTTTTAATTATTCTTTATATTTCCATAAAAATTCAATACTGTAAAAAATATTAATAAGAAGTTTCTTTTTGTTTTTTATTAATTAAATTTATATAAAAAATCAATTTTGAAATCGTTGTAGCCCTTGGATAAGTTTTTCGCCTTTCAGTGACGTTTTTAGTATAAATTGTTGTATATTTTCATCCTTTGTTAGAATACTATCAAAATCTTGTATAAGTTTTATTCCTCTTTCTGTAGCATCATTGACAACTTCCAGTTTCTTCAATTTTTCAAAGCCTTTTTTAAAACTAGAAAATTCATTCCAATTTGAAGGATCTTTGTCAAGAAAATCAGTAGCAATTGGAAACCTCGTGAAAAAGTTTTTGGTGTGAAAATTTACTAATGACGAAAATTCTAGGTTTAGAAAAAATGGTATTCATTTTGAAGAAAATAGTATTATTTATTTTATTCCACATTTTTATTTAGCATTGATTTTATTATAGCTTTTGCCATTTTTGCCTTAATATTATTGGAAACATTTCCATCAAATAAAGATAAGGAAACATTTTCCGAAGCAAGATACTAATAGAGGGTACTTGACTAATTTTTGGATCAATTTTTTGAAAATTTATAAGTTCACGCATCAAATTAAAATCATGATAATGCGCTTTAACTGCATCAGGAGATGGAAACCATGCAGGAACATAAAGAACAACTAGAAAAACGCATATTTTGCTAGAACTCCTTGTAATGATCACTTTTTTGTTCGTTATAGAGATGATATTTAACAAAATTTATACTTTTCAAACTATAAATATCAGAAACTTTATCACAACCTGTAATATAATTTTTTTTGTTTATTGTATGCCAGTTTTCTTTAAATCCTTTGAAAACTGTCATATCTGGACAAGAAGTCAAAGCCATCAACAAGTCAAAACAACTTTTTAAAACTAACTAAAAAACATGATACCAAAATGGAAAATACAATAAACTACGATCTAACATCTTTTCAATAATTGTGCACAATAAAAGTTCAAATTTACCTGTATAAAAGCTAAGTGCTTTAACCATGTCTAGAATATTCCAGTTTTTGGTTGCTTCATAAACAGCTAAAGCTTGCCTTTCTCCAGAACTTAATTGAATTTCAGGAATTCCCAACAATTTGTTCTTTTCCTTGGTATCTTGAAATTATAGCAAGCTAATGAATTTTCTTAGTTCCTGTTGAATCTGAAAAAAATTTTCCATCCAAATCTAAAACAACTTCGTGGCATTAATTTAGTTGAAAATTTTGTCTGACATTGTAATTTCTTTCCCCTCTAAACTTTTTCCTTAAACTTTGGAAAGAAGTTCGATTTATTACAAGATTTTTAGTTTTAATATTAAATGCTTCTGCAGCAGCTATCAAAATATGAACATAATTCCTATCACTAATTTTTGCATCTGTCAAAAACTTCGGTAAGAGGTGGAGTAAAAAAATGTCATTTACTTCTAGTATTTTCTATCTTACTCTTTCTATTGTAGTTTGTGAAGCTACACTAAAGGACTATTAACGCTTTCACTGTCACTATAAATCTTTTCATCTGATGAAAAATAGTTTTTATCATCTACTGAGTAATGATACGTTTTAAATTCTTCTTCTATTTCTTTGCAGATTTTTCCGTTTCTTTTAATTTCTCTTCAATGTTCTTTTTGCTTCAGTTTTTGGTCTATTCCAATCATCGAACGTGGGCGACCTTTTTGACGTTGAAGCAATAAAAATTTTCTCTCTTCAATTTCTATTTGAGTTAGGGTATCAAAGATGGCTATTTCAAATAAATCATCCATTTTCTCAACAAAATTGTTTTATTTTCTTTATCAGAGGTCTTAGAAACATTCTTTTGTAGCATTTTCCATTCATCATAAAATTTGAGGAGCTTCTCATTACAATGATCATTTCATTTTGTTGAACTCGCGCTTTTTGCCAAAAAAAAATAAGAATTTCTAGAAGTACTAAACTATCACTTTTTCTTTCTGTGTGATTTACAACTCTCATGTTGTAAAAAATAAACTTAAAGCTTGACAATTTGAAAGTAATTTTGCTCCAACAATTTTGTTTGAAATGTAACCTACAAAAGGAATAAAGAAAATTTTTCTCAATTTTGAGATGAATTACCAGAAACATCAACTGCCATTTTAAATGAAATAATTTGAAACAGAAAAATAAAAAACAAAAAAATATATATCATAATACATATAAATTTAAAGCATATTTTGAAATTTTTAAGAAAAGTAACGAGCGGTAACGATTAACCGGTTATCGACCACAGTCGACATATGTCGACTTTACAAAAATAAAATCGTCTGCTTTTATTAATGCTTTTTAATACAAATCTTCTGCTTTACATTAGATATCGTCTGATTATTCCGGCCGTCAATGGGTTAATAAACTAATTATTATATATAATGATAGCCAAGTCCTATTTTATTCAAAGCAGCAAAGACCATAACGAACTTAAATTTAGTATTCACGATCTCATATCTACTTATTAGATCACCATTCAAACTAGGATATACATTGTTATTCACTACAAGGCATCAAAACTTATGTATGTTCCTTATTTATATAGAAATAGTATTGAAATATATAACTGTTATGGTAGTGTTGATAGTGTACTTGGATAATATCTCTACTATAGGGACTTCGAATCTCTAGTCGAATATGCAAACGTGGCTGATGGATGAGCCTTAAATAAGCGAAGCATTATAAACAAAGTACACTGTATGTTTTCATAACTATATATATTATATGTTATAGATCTATTACTATCATCATATATGGGTTATTATCAAAAGAGTGATAAATCAAAAAAGTGACAAAATATTTAAAAAATTCAAAAGAGTGGCACAATATAAGGAAATTCAAAAAAGTGACTAAAGAATTATTATATTGTTGTTGCTTATTAATTTTTTTACGCTACAGTCTATACAAACTGTTGAAAACTGGATTACGAAACAAAAAATATAACTTAGAAAAATATTATATAAAATGAACCACTTATAAACAAGAAAAAAATTAAAAAACTTGTTAATGTTATAGCTAGATATGGAACTGCTTCTCTTGATGTACATACAATTTTCAACTTGGTGCAGCAAATGTCAATGAAGCTAATGTTAGTGATCACAATGTTACTGCTGATGAAAATTAATTATTAAACATTTAATCACTTATTTTAATTTGTTTTTGTTCTTCAATAAAAAGATTAAACTATTTGTTACTCTTTATTAATCGCTATATTAATAGTGACAAATTATGTCACTCTTTTGATTTGTCGCTCTTTTAATTTCTATTTTAAGAGTAACAAATTATGTCACTCTTTTGCTTTGTCACTCTAATGAACATCTCCCTCATATATATATGGAGATTAGAATATTTTTAACTTTTTCATTTTTCCAGCTGTGAGATATAAATTTTTCGCCTTTAGGTTTTAAAATCTAGACTTGGACCTTCTTTCGATTTGCTCTATTTTACCATTTGGATTACACCTTCTGTCAATATGTTTTTAATTTTTATTTAAGATGGTTTGACAAACCGATTCAGTTGATTGTGGGTAGTGATGGAAAAGCCGCTATTAATATGGAGCACGCTTGGGGAGACGGGGTTTGTGTTTTGCGCTTCATCAACGAAATATACCACGATTCGGTTACACGTCCCGTCATATCGCCATATACGATTCACGCATATCAAAATGTGTCGATTGATATTCCCCCAGCCAAATTGCGTATGACTTCATGCAATATAATGATAGTTTCTCAAATTCGTAAAATAGAGACGGATATAACGAGTTTCTAGCGACATTTTCTGGGGACTAAGTTTTAAAAGTAAAAAAAAGTGTGTGGCAAAGTTGAAGATATTTTTCCATCATCAAAGTTAAATGCAATGAACTAAATTTGTAATTTTATAAATTTTTATAATTTTACTTTTGTGTATTAAATTGCGAAAATTTTACTATGTTGAGTTTAAGTTTTGTTGTTTTTTTTCGTTTCTTTTTGTATTAACAACTTTTTCAAATTTATTCAAAAACCTGGTGTATCATCCAGTCATTAAAATTTTCGTTTGAAGGTTTTGAACCAAATTATTTTTATTTTTAGCTTCGTGTTTAGCAATTGTCTTATTTGTGTGAATCGAAAAATATATAAATCACGACTTCTTATAAAATCGTTAGCTACATCTTTTGATACCATTTTCATGTTATTTGAAATTCTCATGTCAAAAACTGTCAATTAAAATCAAATGTTTATTTTCTTCAAAATTTAGAAAATATGTCTTTAGTGTTAAAATTTGACACACTCATGAAACTTTATGATTATATACATATATATATACGGTTGAACGCTGGTAGACAACTTGCGTGTTATCTCCAACTCGTATATTACGATGATTCTTCTCCAACCTGTATTCTACGATGATTCATCTCCAAACTATATACTACGATGATTCATCTCCAACCTGTATACTAGGATGGTTTCTATTCCATGTACAAATAACTAGAGAGACAATGTTCAACTTTCTGTTCACATTCTGCTAGATGTAAGATTTGATATACCTCATACGGAGAGACGATGCTACATAAGTTATTACCTATATACATTATACCTGTATACTACGATGGTTCATCTTCAACCTGTATACCGCGATAATTCATCTCCAACCTATCAGTTCATATTTTGCTAGATGTAAGATTTGATATACCTCATTCGGGGAGAGGATGTTAGATAAGTTATTAATTTTTGAACTTTTAGGTAGAATTTTTGAAATGTGGCTTTCAATATGTATGTAAAATATTTTTTAAAAATTTTTATTTTAAGTATATTTTTTAAGCATTTTACGATTTACACGTTTAAATATATAATAAGGCTGGCAAGTTTTCTCCCCGGAGGTCTTGCCAGACCTCCGATTGATATATATATATATATATCAGTGGCGCATCGTAAGGTTGGAAGTAAGACGTGATTAATTTTAAAATTCGAATATCTTAATTTTGTGGTATGAAATTTATTAATATATTAGCGACATTCTTCACCTTTGAAACAAAAAGTGTGCCGAGACTAAAGGTCGTTTAATCTTTCTTATGATTGAATTTCTCGATAAGAATGCTTTGCTTTCTTTATCCTGGAAAAAGAAGTTTTTTATTTATTTGTTTCAATCAAAAAGAATTCTATGCCTTATTTTTATTATTTGTAACTTTTCATAGCGCCCCTAAGATTTTTAAAATGCCGCCTACACACACTTTGGGAACCACTGTCTTATTCCGATCGATTTTGAGTATGGGTAATGAGTATTGAGAAGTTGATAAGCTTATGAGTGCATAAATGATAATTTATTAAAACCTTATTTACCAATCAATACGTATTAATCGAAAAACAAATTAAAAAACTTCATACAAATACTAAATAGATTTTTCTTTAATTTAAATGCTTATTTTTATTTACGTAAATATAAAAAAACAACCTACAATTTATATTTAAATAGTTTAAAGCATATTATATAGACGTTAAAAATTATAAAACTAGCGTAAAACCATTCCTCATAATGTGTAATTTTCTTCAAAGCTACTCGATATATTTAAACATCAAATAAACTCAGTTCTAGCTATTTGTGTTAAAGGCATAAAAAGTATTTTAAAAAGCTTCTTAAGTATATATCTCTTGACCCTATTAAGCGTGCTAAAATTGATAAGTTATGTCAATTATATTTCTTGGTTCAATTACAAAAAGGGTAATGAATTAATTATTCGAAATAACGAAAACTCCTAAAGTGACTTCGTTTGAAAAACTTGAAAAAAGAGACATACGGAAAAACGGATCAATCAGCTGTCTTAAATCGTAACATGTCAACTTATGTATCGAAAAGCAATTCACCCAATAGTAGCAATTTATCCTACATCAAAAATTATTTAAGCTAAATAGTTTGCTTTTTAACTTAGTTATAAGCGTTTTAATATTTGAATAAAATTTAAGCTAGGCACTTAATAAAGTAAGCGTACACTAGCCCGATAAAATAAACCACACACGCGTGCTAAAGATGTGGTGAAGCGTATGCGAGATAAGAATTTCCTGCGCTCACAAACGCGTAATGCAACATGTGTTCATCTTTCTTTGCATAGTTATTGCCTAAAATCAATAACAAGCGTGTTAGAATCAATAATGTGATTTATTTTTCGCACACTGACGGCTAAATATAACGAATACCCTTCGTTAAAAATCAGAAAAGTGTATGTAAACTGAATAAAAATTGTTTTGAAATAAAAGTAGGCTACTATTATCGAACAAAACTTGTACATTCGATCGACATTTTTCACCTCAAAAATAATTAAAAAATTAATCAGAAAAACATTATACTGACCTATGTTGACACCTAAAAAGTAAAAATATATATATTTATTTTCGACAGTGTTCTTTAACTATGACATTTCATCAATTTTGTAAGCTTATATAGTAGATATATAGTAGTTTTGCAACATCACGTATGCTTTGTGTGCTTCATATACTTTTCTTGATTTTCTCTGGTCTCCCCGTTGTCTTGCTAGACAACTAAACTGGCTTTCATGTGACTAAATTTCAAAAGGGTATAACTTTGTCTTAGGGGACTCAAGTTCTATAAAATTTCATATATTATTATTAATGTATCCTATTAAAGGGTGTCCAGAATTTCTTTAAAATTTTTTACTGAAAATAGGATTTTAATTTCTACAATTTTGTAAATAAGATATAAATCAGTGTGGCAGTATGCCTTGTATGTTTCATAAACTTTTCTTGCCTTCCGTGCTATTAGCAGAACACTAATTGATGCTTCTGATTCAACTTAAGATAATCAAAACTATGAAAGTATGTGTCTTAAAAATTCCATTTTGAAAGATCGAAGATGCGCCAACGGTCATGATCAATAAAATGTAGGATACTTTAGCCAATCAGCAAAGAACTTATCAAAATATATAACCTATCATTCGTATACAAAACTGAGCATTCAGCACATTTTTTTACATAGTTATTTCACTATGTGCAATTTTAATGCCTATTGAACATTGTATTTATTTTACAAACTTGCCTTAATTTTCTTGTTTTCAGTTTTATATACTCCGAATAAAAAATAGTTAACATTGATCGAATTCAAGATACTTTGAATCTGCTACAATATTTTCTATACCAAATTTTTGATAAGTAGGATGTTTTTTAGCCCACATAAAGTTTTGGTTTAGAAAGGTTTTACATGTTACTCAAGCAGGGGCCTGCGAAGAAAGTAACCGAAAGGGCGGTCATTCTGTGGTGGAAGGGCATTTTACCTGCAATATATTATTAACAAAAATGCACTTCTAATATTAAAGACTTAAATATTGTAATTATGGTCGCTACTGTTTTCTCTTATTTTGCATAACTGTATATCTGTTTTATTCAGTTTTCAGCGCTTTGGAGTGTAGGGCGAGGCCGAATTAACATCCGCCTCAGGCGGGACTTGCCTTACGTATTCCGAAAAAGATAAATTTAGATTTGTATCAAACTGTAAAGTGTGAACTAATAGAAGTTATATAAATATTACTTGGTTTAGCTTTGGTTAATAAAGCAAAGTGTAAACTAATAAAAGTTATATAAATCTTAACTTTGGTTAAGAAATTTTAGTATAAATATTAAATAAGTCGAAAAAAACTTGGCTTAAATTAAAATAACGAATCAACAAATATTTACCATGGGCGATTCCTCAAAAATAGCCGATTAATATTCTAATTTAACCTGTTCATGCCTACTAAAAATTTTGTTTATAGTTTCCTAAAAATTGTAAATTATTTCAATAAATGATGTCCTAAAGTCAAAAGATTTTTTCCTTTATGTTTTGCAAAGATATGTCACTCATTCTTTGTCTATGATACTGCTTTATCTGTGGAATAAGAATTTGGATACTCCTTTTCAAATGTAAGCTCTACTAAATATATAAGTATCTTTATAAATAAGTAATGAAAAATAGGTAATTTATTAGTATAGTGTTTTCCTTCTTATTGTGCAATAACATTATCTACGCCATTATTTTTGTTAAAATCACTTTCTTATTAATTTTTAATTCAGCAATTTTTGTGTTTTATTGAATAAACTTGAATTGACCTCACACCATCCTTTGAACAGTTTTCTGCTGTGATCGATCACAGTGTGGGTGCAAGCCAGCGCCTTCTTAGAGGAGACGAGTTAGTAGAAAATTAATCTTTCAAAATTATGAGCTGAGCAGAAGAGGCTTTTTATATATTTTTTTTACTTTCAAATTGTATATATTTTGCTGTATGAATAATATACATCTAAAAGAAATACATGATAAACCAAATCTTTAGATACTGTTCAAAATATTTAAAGCAAGCCTACGAAATAGAATCTTAGAATTAAAGTTACCTACCAAATAGAAATCGTAGGCTTCAAGTTATATGTTAAAATTCATTAAAAAAGAAAATCAACGCTTAATTTTTAGGAAAAATAACCATCAATTACTCCAGCCTTAAATATATTAAATTAAATTAAAAAAGAATGTAGAGGATTAGTCTTCAAAATTCTGCTGCTCAAAGTGCCTATTTCTCCTTTTCCTAGGATCACATGGTTTAATATCGTTAAGCCCTATTTTCGGTTTCAAGTGCCTGGGACTTTCAATGACTTTGAATAACGATACCCATGAACAGGTAGTTTCTTTGTTATCTAACTTTCAACTACCCATGTCTATTTATATTTACAAGAAGGCGTTGCGTGTAGTTACTATTCATCCTACTTTTATTTTACGTCAGCTGCAAGTAAAGTATAGGGGACGGTGAAAAACTATGGTGTGCATAGTTTATATATAGAGTGAAATGGGAAATTCCCAAGGGAAGTTTTAAAGCCGGCACTCAGAATAGCTGAGTGATAGAAGCGTTAGTAATGAATCGGAAAGTGTAGCAATGCTAAAACAAAAATAAAAGTGGATTTGCAAATAATAATCGGTTCAACCTTCTTCGTTTTGACTCTTTTGCTCTTTATCTTTCATATGCAAGAACTTATTAGAGCAGAAAGAAAAGGGTTACCATATTAACAGCTTTAAGAATTGATAATAGTGATATCGAGTTTAGTTTGGATATGAAAATGACTAGGTAGCTGAAGTAACTTTTCAGATAATGATAATCAATCAAAAACCAAGCGTTTGAATACAATATCTTAAAATGCCGGCTTGAGTGGTGTTCATCATATCGCTTTTATATCTTGTAATATCTTAAATCAAACATTTCATGAAAATACATCTACAATTTTTTCGACTTAGATATCTTGACCACAATGGCTTATCGCTAAATATGTCATTGACAGTAGGGTTGGACCGATAAGCAAGTTGTCCGTTAACCTATTAGTGAGATATCGATCGATACAGCCACATAGCCAGCTATGGAGCACTTAATGCCTGGCGCCTACCATCAAAAAATTGAAATAGTGAATTTATCCTTTGACAATATGCTTATTCTAACAATATAAAGCAATTAAATTGAAAATCTATAGAAAAATTATTGACATCATTGTCGGTAGTGATCAAAGCGTTTGATTATGTTAAGATAGGCCTTCTACCTGTGAAATCTAAGCACGCTAAAAAGCAAGCTTTAAACAATGGTAAATCATACATTACTGGATCCATATATGTGAAATATTGTAAGGAATGTATCTAATAAAAACCGCAAATAAAGGGAAAGCCAATCCTTTCAGTTTTAAATTTCAAATAATAGGTATCGGGTGTAATAGAGACCTCTAGCTTTTATAGATGGAAGATAATATTTTAGTTACATAATAATTCATCTATTTATTATTAGTCTAAAGCCGCATATTTTAAGTGGTATATTATAGGATGTCACATATGTGGTTATGGGATTGATTTTTATAATAGATCCTTCTCTTTTTCCAATTGTTTTTAGATTTGTAACTTTTCTATGTAATTCAAAAATAAAGAAAGCCCATTCTATCTTCTCAATGTGTCTTGTAGTCTTGCACTAAAAATATACAGATATTGGTTTTCCGTGCATTAATTTTTCAAAAAAGTTATTCCTAGGAAATATTGCACCACTCAGCATAAACTAGTTGTTGCAGATGTATTTTTCCGAATAAATTGTCATTATGTGTTAAACCGTCTAGAGAACGTAGAAGGACTTGGAGATTGAAAGAAGCTTTCCGAAAAGAAAGATTTTTGGAGGAAATGGCTGGTGATTTAGAAGAAGGTTGCTCTCTATTAAAGTGGGAATCTTCGAATTTTAAGATGAATGAAGCAGCTAAAAAAGCTTGTTGAGTTGTAAAAGCTTCTAAGAAGATTCATTAGAGGAATCTGTTTTTGTAATTTTAATGTGGCTTAATCGATGAAGCTCAAAAGGGAGACATTCAAAAATGGGGGATAATGGGAGTCGAGATTAAAAGAATGATTATATAAAAGCGAAGAAAGTGTGTAAATAGGTTGTAGTCTAGTCTAAACAAACTGGAGTTCATGAGCTTGAAAAAAATTGGATACCTACATTGTAAAAATAGAGTATTTAAGATTGCAAAACAAAAGAAAGATGAAAGCGACTCTACAGGTATCCCTGAAGAACAAAGACGAGAAAGTAGTTTGTTATGTACGTGAAAAATTAATAACCTGGAAAATTTATACTTCAGAACTCTAAGGAAAGGGAATCTCTATTCACGATTGTTGGAAAAAAAGTGTCTTAATACTTTTATACGAAGGCAAAGGTTCTACCTTAGAATGCAACAATTATAGATCAATCAAACTCTTAGAGTATGGCATGAAAATAGCTGAAGATGTGTTTGATTAAAGATTAAGAAACTCAGTAACAATTGATTAAATGCAGTTTGGGCTTATGCCAGGAAAAGGAAGCATAGGTGAAATATTTGCTTTGAGGCAGTCAATAGAAATAATAGCTTAGATGGTAATTCTCTGTACTTGTGTTTTCTAGATCTACCAAGATATTATTTGATTAAATGGGCTCTTTGTAAAAAAGTTGTGAATGAACGTTTGATACACGCTGTTATGGTATTGTATAGGAACTCTGGAACACCGATCATTGAAAATATATTGTCAGAGAAACCAAGGGCCACTTTTTAGTCCTTTTTTATTTAATATAATCCTAGACAGAGTTTTTTCTAAAGTAAATAAGATTTCTATGCTTGAATTATTGTATGCTGGTGATATAGTTTTAATTGGAACATCTCTTGTGGAATTACGATCAAAGTCAGAAAAATAGAAATCTTTAATTGAAAGCAAAGGAAGTTTAGTAAATATGGAAAACAAATTAGGTGAAGTTTTGTGATAGAAAATATGGTTATTATGCGATTGATCCATATTTCCTGAATCAATTTGGTTAATGTCCTCTTTGGTGACCCTGCTCACCCCATCTTGCTGGAATTAATCAAAGCCATTAAAATATAATCATGATGATTGATGAGTAAATCAAAATACTCAGCCATTGTGTGCAGATTTTTCTGTTATCGAACAAAATTTAGCCTTCTCTATTCCTTACAATCTCCACGTTGCCGTGTTCTTCTTGTTCCCTGTGTTTCGCTTTTACCAATCTATAGTTCCGTTTTTCTACCTCTACTTTATTCAAATCATGCAGTTACTGGGCGCTTTCTTTTTTAGGCATTGTCACAACCTTTTTTAATTTTGCTTGCAACTTTTTAAATGACCCTTTTTTCTGTTTCAAGACTCTCCTAACGACTTCACTCCATCACCAATAGTCCTTTTTTTCCCATGCTTTCCATCTTTAGATCTTCCTAATAATGTCTCACTCGCTTCCATTAAAATCAGTTTAAATTCATTCCAAATGTCTTTTACTCCTTTAGCCGTTTTTCATTTTTCTTTACCACACACTCCTTGAACTGGCAGGTAATTTCTGAGACCTTCAACTTCTATACTTTAATTTTCTCCAATTTTTTGCTATGACGTGTTCCTGTTGTCTTACAATGTCGTTTTATGAATTGTTTTACAGTTTTTGAATATCTGTTTCCACATGATAAAATCAATCTGGCTTTTCTTATCACCACTCGTATAACTAATCAAGTGCTCTTCCTTCTCTTTAAACATTGGAGTGCATATTGACAGTTCTTTTTCTTTGAGCGATTTCTAGTAATTTTTTACCGTCTACATTTCGTTTATTGTGACCAAAACCAGCATGCACCTGAACAATCTGAATCTTTCTTTTTCTTCTTTACAACCTATCTGCGGTGCATAAGCTGATATTACTAATATCAATTACAGATTTCAACTTAAAATGACAGCAATCATTCTATCATTAACCCTATTAGTGAGGGGCAAAATTTGTCCGCTCAAGTGCTGGGGGCGTAAAGTGCCCCCTCCCTCCCTATTTTTCTCAGATATTAATAAGTTTTTATAAATATTTTTAATGTTACATATATATTTCAACGATGCTGAATTCAGTGGTGATGTCCATTTTTTATCAAACCAGCCAAAAAATTGATTTATATTTGACAGCTCATCTCAAAAAGGAACTTTTTATTTAAATAATTATATAAAGTTTTTTACGCATGTATATCCATTTTCAAATATGCTGAATTCAGTGGTGATATTCATTTTTTATGAAAATCAATCAAACCTGTCAAAAAATTGATCTAAATGTGACAGCTCATCGCAAAAAGGAACTTTTTATCTAAATAAGTATATAAAGTTTTTTACACATGTATACCCATTTTCAAATATGCTGAATTCAGTGGTGATATTCATTCTTTATGAAAATCAATCAAACCTGTGAAAAAATTAATCTAAATGTGACAGCTCATCTCAAAAAGGAACTTTTTATCTAAATAAGTATATAAAGTTTTTTACACATGTATACCCATTTTCAAATATGCTGAATTCAGTGGTGATATTCATTTTTTTATGAAAATCAATTAAACCTGTCAAAAAATTGATCTAAATGTGACAGCTCATCTCAAAAAGGAACTTTTTATCTAAATAAGTATATAAAGTTTTTTACACATGTATACCCATTTTCAAATATGCTAAATTCAGTGGTGATATTCATTTTTTTATGAAAATCAATTAAACCTGTCAAAAAAATTGATCTAAATGTGACAGCTCATCTCAAAAAGGAACTTTTTATCTAAATAAGTATATAAAGTTTTTTACACATGTATACCCATTTTCAAATATGTAGAATTTAATGGTGATGTTCATTTTTTATGAAATCAATAAAACCTGTCAAAAAATCGATTAAACCTGTAAATCTATGTCAAATATATAAACATAAAAATAACTTCTACTTGCAGTATTTCTCTGATAATTATTTAATAAACCAACTTTAGGTGTTTAATTCACTCAAAATATTTCATTCTACAGTAACTTATGTAACTCAATAGGACCTCCATCTTTTTGGCTACAAATTCGTTATCGGCTCGTAGTCTCTACGTCATATTATAATTTACAGTATGTAATTTTGGTATTCATTCTATGATGATCCTTTCTTGGTAGCTCTTTTTTCATTAGAAATTTTTATTCTTCAATGTGTGTTCGAAAATTTTTTATAGGGATAAAATTACTTTTTTCCTCTCTCAAAGCATTCTGATTAAAGAATCTTCTTGATGATCATAGATTTTTTATCAGTATCGTGTATTTTATTATCAGGCCTGAATATTTGTCAACCAATCTTATTTCAAAGGATTTTTCTGATGAATCATTCATGATGTTGATTGTTCAATTACAAAAAGTTGTCAACGTTCTTCATCTAAAAAATGATCTCTGACACAAAAGGAAAAAGATGGGCAAATTCAATTTAAATTAAAAATATCTTGATAGTGACTAAATTCTCACATATTGGCATCTGTGCCATTTTTGATAAATCTGACCTATTCTAAATTTTCAGATTTCCTACCCATCTTAGCTAAATGTTAACTGTAATCCTAGATGATAAGCTAAAGATTTAAATATTTTTCATTTGTAAAAGAGGAACTTCCTTTTCACAGTCAAAATCTTTTTTGAAGCATCTAATATTATATAATTAAACCACTTCCTAGTTCATTAGAACATTGTAGATCTTCCATTTAGTCAAGATACATATTTTTTTAATTATTTGTTTTGATCACATGTTCTCTTTTCAATTAGTTTTCAACTTGGTTCCTTCTCTCATACAAATTTTCAAAAGATTTTATAATACGTTTTATTTTTTTTAATAAATATTTCATACTCAAGATGATTGTAAAAAGTATTATAAGCCAAAATATACAAAAAAAAAAGTATATTTTTACTATATACCTAATATGCAGCCATTTTTTGAAAAATTTTTGCAGAACTGATTTTCAGGCAAATATTACTCATTCAATTGCCACTTCGAGATATTTTTTAACCGTATTATCCAAAATCCAGTACAGAAATAAAATAAGCATAGTCGATTTGGTATAAAACAGATATTTATTTTTTTGAAAATATTTTTGAAGACAGTATCTAGAAGTAAATCGCAAATCTGATTCAAGCTTCCAGATATTTTAAAACCATAAATGCAAAACCTGAGTCCAAAAATGAAACCAGCATCCATTTGACATAAAAACAGATATTTTATTTAAATTTCAAAAATATTTCTGTAGACATTAGACGTAAATCGAAAATTTGATTGATACTTTCAGACATTTAAAACCTCTAATTGCAAAAAATGATTTTAGAAATAAAAATTATCATGGTCGAATTGGTTTAAAAACATATATTTCATGTAAAATTAGAGAGAATATTTTGGGATATAGTTTTCAGACATAAACTGCAAATTTGATTGACACTAGCAGTAAAACCTCTAAATGCGAAAACTGTGTTCAAAAATGAAATCATCATGATCTATTTGCTATAAAAACAGATTTTAGAACTAAACGCAAATTTAATTGATACGTATATGTATTTTCAAATTCAAACTGCAAAAATTGAGTCCATAAATGAAACTAGCATGGTTGATTTGGTATAAAAACATATATTTAATTGTAAAATTTGGATGAATGTTTTTAGAGACAATTTTTAGAAGTAAACCGCAAATTTGATTAACACTTATAGCTATTTTCACATCCTAAATGTAAAAAATGAGTTTAGAAATGAAAACAGCATGATTGATTTGGTATAAAAACATATATTTCAAGAGAATATTTTTTGAGACAATTTTCAGAAGTAAACCGCAAATTTGATTAATACTTATATGTATTTTCTAATCCTAAATGTAAAAAATGAATTCAGAAATGAAAACAGCATTTTCGATTTGGTATAAAAACATATATTTCATACGTAAAAAATGAGTCTAGAAATGAAACCAGTATGGCCGATTTAGTATAACACATATATTTCATTGTAAAATTTGAATGAATATTTTTGGAGATAATTTTTAGAAGTAAACCGCAAATTTGATTAATACTTATAGGTATTTCCAGATCCTAAACGTAAAAAATTAGTCCAGAAATGAAACCAGCATGGCCGATTTAGTATAACACATATATTTTATGTAAAATGTGAAGGAATGTTTTTGGAGACAATTTTCAGAAGTTAACCGCAAATTAATTAATACTTATAGGTATTTTCAAATCCTAAATGTAAAAAATGAGTTTAGAAATGAAAACAGCATGACCGATTTAATATAAAAACATATATTTTATGTAAAATTTGAAGGTATATTTTATTAGGTATATTTTTGATCAATCAAAATTTTGATTGACATTTTCTAAAAAGTAGCCATAATTATTGAAAAAATTAAATATATAAAGTGTTATGCGTTCCAAACTGTATATAATTATAAATTTTCAGGGTATTATATAATATAGATCCTAAGTTATAAGGTTAAGTACAGATAATGACAAAATTTTGCTGAAAAATAAAAAATTTTATTTTGATTGACAGTTTTGGACATGAAGGGGTCATTCAACTACCATGAAAATGGTTTCAAAAGATGCAGCTTGCGATTTTAGGAAAAGTCACAAAATTTGAAGGGATATGATTCAGCCATTTTTCTACAATTAATTTTTTAGTAACGCCCCCCCCCCCCCCTCCAGCACTAATAGGGTTCTTCTCACTTGTAAAACTTTTTCCTTCCATCCCCCTGACAGAATAAATAATTCCTACTCTATTTTTCCCGTTAGACTCTCCACTATAAATCAGTTTGCAGCCTCTTCCTAATTATTTCGCTCGAATATTAATAACAACTCTGCTAATTTTAACTCCCTTGCAATATTTACAATATTCATAGAAATGAAAAAAAACAAAATAGTAATTTAGTCCGATAATTATTATTATCAGTTAAATGCATCACTTTGTCAGTGTGCACCGCTGAAAGCAAATAAATGGGCTTAAACTTCAGCAACATTTTATTCATATCCCAAATTCTTAACTTTAAAAATAACTTCTATTTCATCTTCATGCTTTGAAAGTTTCAAGTGTGCGTATTTTTCTTTTTGTCTTAAGAGTTGCACATGTCAGATGAACACAAATATGCTTTGCAAGTAGCGAAAGAAGAATTCAAAACAGCAACAACTTGCCTGCATCTCAGTGGGAAATTTTATTCCTCCTTAAACAGATGTGTTATCAGAAAGTGTGGATTAAGTCCTGATGCGGTTATGCAACTCGCTATCAACGTATGCATATATATTTTTTTAATTTTATTTTGAAAAAGGTTGATTCCTTTTTACTAATTGAGTTAGTTTTCTCTTTCCTTGTCTTTGTAAATACAAACAACCCGCATTAACCCAGAATTGCGTAATCAGATTCATTCAGAGTCTTAACACATTTTTGATGTCTTTTTCAAGTTTTGTTTAAATTCATCTTTTAGGTTATATTATAATAATACCAATACTTCATAATCAACCAAAGTAGGCAATCGGTATCGTTCTGCATTTAAATATAATAAATATATCCCTTTCCTTTTTGTCCTGAACACAAGAATAATTTTTCTTTCCTTGATATATCATCTTTAACCCAGGCCACATTAAAATCAATTTTGCACGCCCCATCTACTTGGAATCTGGCGAAGGGGCTGGTTGCATTTAGTTATGGTAATCGGTGAAAATTAACCAATTTTTAACTGGAGAATAAGCCTGACTAATTCACCGTTAATTCAAATCGAAAACCTTTCGCAAATCATAATAAAGTTTTTAAACTAGTGTACTGCAATGTCTTGTGCAAGTATATCATGTCTTTTTCAAACGTGCATTGTTGAACCTTATTTTCATGTTCCGCTACTTGTAATTATGATCTAATAAGTAGCCTTTGATTTTTTCTTTTTTCTTGACGAACCCTTATTTTTCTTATGTATATCCAAGGACTTAAAATTTTCCAAAAAATAACCGGTTAAAAGATATTGGACACTCAATTAACCTACAAGCGAAAACACGGTTAATTACCATCACTATTTGTATCCCTTCTTTATAAAAACTTATGTGACCTTTTATAACACTCAGAATAGTATAACATTTAGAAATTATTAGGATTCAATTTTTGAGATGATTTTTTTCAATCAAATTTAAGTGATAACGTTTACTACTCTAAAACTTAGAAAATAGTGTTCTTATATTAGAAATGTATGTCATTTTATTTTTAGTCAAACTTGATGAAGTCATCTTGAACACTGTAATAATACTTCGCTACAACCCACCCACTATAAGTAAAGATCATTATAAATCAAATTGTCGATAAATTAATTTAATAATAAAATTATCTTGGAAACGTGGTAATCAGCGAAAAGTCAGAGCATTTGTATAAAATGTCTTTCTTTTTTTTATAAAAATCATGGAAAAAGTCTTGGAATTTTGAGATATGGTTTGGGAATTTTATAGCATGTTTAGGTGCGTACATAATTGCTATCCATCATCGAAAAACTTGAAGCAATGGAGAGAAAGAGCTGCAGTCCAGATAAAACCATAGGGTTTCGGAGCCACTAGAGGCAGAATAATTTTCTCACATGAAGGCAGAGCTGGTAATACCATAAATGTTGCTTCTATCCCTGGCTACGCTGAAAAATCTAATTAGCTATCTAATCTTAATTAGCTTATTCTGTTTTTATTGCTTAATACAAAGTTCAATATGAGAATGTCTCCTAAAATTGTAAAGACTCACGAACTCTACTCCCCTTTCTACCTCCAAAATGAAATGATCTTTTTTTAAGTTGTCGGTATCGCATCCATAGCGAAGAATAATCTTCCTTAGCTGGACAGATGGTAATGAATTTCTTCTTTTTATTATGACCCCAAAAGATGGGATTAAGATTTGAAAACAGTATATCACACTAATTCAAATTTACTTACGTAGAGTCAAAACTCTTAAAGAGGAGTTAGAATTTTACATATAAAAATTAATGGTTTATCTTGTTTTTTATTTTACTTTAAAAATTATTTTCATTCGTTCCTTGTCGAAGCGGTTATTAATTCATCGTCTAGTTTTATAAATAAAGTGTATTATTTCATTTGGTCGGTACGAAACCCTTCAATAAGCAAACCTCTTTTATCAAAAATTATGCTATGTTGAAATTATGGATCCTTTATCTTCAAAATATGAATTTTATCATATGGTTGTATACCAAACAGTGTTACAATAAAGTTTTCAAAACTCGAGAAAAAAATTATTAAAGCGTGAGCCGGAGCCAGACACTCAAATATTTTTTTGCCCAGGAACTGGAGCCATAGGAATTTATTGGCTCCGAAACCCTGGATAAAACAGACAAGTTATTTGTATATCATACAAAATACATAATAGGATAAACTTAACTGAAGTAAAGCCAAAATTAAATAAACAGTGCATGATGAAGAAAGCATAAAATCAACACTCGCAACAGTAGCGATGAGTGCGTATTTTACGTGTACCAGCCATCCTATTGTACTGCTGGCTTCATGTATAGACTTCCACTTAAGGCTAAAATTTGCTTGAGACAACTTCTTTTAAGGAAATTTATGTTTGTTTTAAATGTTCTTTTGTTTTCTGTTTTTAGATGGCGTACTTCCGTATTAAAAAGCATCTCACTTCCACATATGAATCGTGTAGTACGGCAGCCTTCAAGCACGGCCGAACCGAAGTGGTTCGTTCCGCTACCTCGCAAGTTCTGAACTTCTGCAATGCAATGTATTCTTCTTCAAGGTGGGTAAATTTTTTTATCACTCAAATGTTTCCAACCTAACTACTTTAATATGCCTCAATTCTGTATACTTAAAACAAATTTTCTATTATTATTTTTTTTTTTTTATTATGTTTACTATTCTTTTGGAGACCGAAACGTGTTAATAATAATCGACAATTGGCCCTTGGGACATGTTCGACAACAAATTTTGGTAAGGGACAGAATTATGTGTAGGTAAATGTGAATTAAGATGTTTGTAAGTCTCATCTTTCTAGCTTATGTATATACTTTCAATCAAGATACAATTTATAATCCACTTTTTTTATCCTTCATTAAGTGTCAGTGATACAGCTAAATCTAATCTGTGTTCCAGAGAGTAACGCGTGTGATAAAAGAGATATATGATAAGTTCATGTTTTAGGATGAAAAATATAATGGTTTCATTTTTTTTATTAGATATTTTAGGAATAAGCTCTTTCCTGGCAACCAAACGGTTTTCTTCCTCTTTGTGGATCAATATAGTGCGGCAGCGTAACGATTCTAGTAAAACAATGAAATCCCTGTTCTCTGCAAACCAATGTTGTATCTTCAAGTATCGTTAAAATTCGCTTGAAAAATTATTTGCCGCCGTCTAATTAATTTATTTTAATTCGATTCCTTAAATCATATTAGTTACAATTAGTAAAAATGGGCAAATCTTAGTACTCACATTTTGCTTAAATGCGAATTGGTCCTAAAGTTAGAATGCCTTCCAACATTTTTCAAAATGTATTTCCTTTTACAGAGACAATTTGAGTAGGAATGATTTGAAGATTTTGTTATACTCATGTTCAAACAAGCACAGATCCCTTATATACGAAGCTGCCACCGGTAAATTTTTTTTCGCTACTAACGCGCTCTTTTGCATAAAATTCGCTTTCAGGAAACGGCTTTGACAGACACCTCTTCATGCTGAAGTATGTTAATGAAGAGGAAGACATAACGAAGAGCACTCCCAAGATCTTTGAAGACCCCTCCTACGCATATTTAAACTCAAACATATTATCCATTTCAACGTTGGAATCGGACGCGATCAACTGTGGCGGCTTCGGACCTGTCAATCCAAATGGTCTGGGAGTTGGCTATTTTGTGAAGAATAAAGATATTGGCATTTTGACTAGCAGTTTTAACACGGATATCAATGCAACCGACTTTGTAGACTGCGTGTTAGAGTGCCTAGATGCGATCAAGGATGTCGTGATGTAGAATTATTGTTTGCTTCTTTTATTAGTTGTACTTACGCATTTAACTTCCTGTTTTAATTTAATAAAAAATTTTAATTTTTGTAGCAGCCTTGATTGGTATGTTGTATAAATAATATAAATGGTGACAGGGCATTTGGCTGAAGAAGTCTTTATCCGAATTCATATTTCATCAGAAATATGCATACCATTTGACAATTTTTGTAGACGTTCCTTTACTTCCAAAAGTTTGCAAATGTTTGTTCTTTACACGTTTGCAGCGTATTTTTTGTTTTCTTTTGTTATTTTCTATACACTAATTTTGTGATAACTTATCTACTCGAAGTTACATAACTAATGTGTTATGGTATGACAACCCTACTGATTAGAAATCTCAATGCAAGAATTCTTTTCTTTTATTATGCATCTTCTATGCCCAAATTATGTGATGAATAATTTTATCTACAAGATGGCCAACGTGGTATCGTATGACATGACTGATTTATTATCGAGTTTTTAAAAATCGATTTTGCAAGGGCAATTGTTTACAATATTTAAATACTTAAAAAGATATGTCTTAATTTAGTTTATTAAATTCCTTGTTCTATCAATTTATTTTCCTTTTGCAATCAATTTTTTTGTCGAAAAGTCTCAATCACTGAATAAAAGGAATGTTTGTGTGATCATCCCTTTTACTATATTTTATTGTTTTCAGAAGTCTGGAAAAATGTCAAATTGTATTTACATTTTTGGCGAAATAGCCGTCCTCCAAATGTCTGTTTGGTAAAATTTTTGTTCCACCAAATGTATCGGCACCATATAATTACCACGTTCTTTTTCAGACATTTTCCATTATCTTTACTTTCCCAAATTTTTGATGAAATGATATTTTAGGAAATCTTCATAAATTGTAAAAAATATTATTAAAAATGAATTACAAATAAAATTTTCCACATTAAATTAAAAATTTTGTGCTTCTCACGTTAAATAAAAAATCATTGAGAAAGGTAAGCAGACGATTAATTTTCAAAAATCTGATCCTTAAAATGTTATATAGATTTTTACATGACTCTCAAATATTTGTAAACTTATTCCTCTGATTTAAATCTAATTTAACATAGATTAATGGCGCTTAAAGTCATTTAAATTAAATCAGATCCACAATTCAACATTCGAAACAAAAGAAAATATCGTTATATTGTTAGTAATTCTCTTAATAATTTTATTATGATCAACACAATCGCTTGCTTTAATAATTAAAACTGGCATTTTTGAATAATTTACTTTGTTTTTGAATGATATACTTTTTTTTTGAATAACTTAATTTGTAAATTTACTTTTATTCTTCGATTATTTTGTATACAGTACAATCTTGTGCTAAAGGCAGAGTTAAGGAGTCGCACCTTTCGAGAAGGAGTCATATCGGATTTGGAGTCGTAATATTATTGCGACTCCAATTTCATAAGTAGTTATATTCATATAAGTTAAATTAAAAAATAAATATATAGACACTCTTTTTAGTGTGGATCATTGTAGAAACGCGACATAAAATAAATTCAATAAAATTAAAGAACGAACTTTTTTATTTTACTTTAAACTTAGTTTGTGAAGGCGCAAAACTTTTTAGGAAAAAAAAATTAAAGCACATACCTTTGGAAAAAAATTAGGATAAATTCAGTTTTTATGAATCGTATATTGTTTTGTCTTAGATAAAAAGGTTATAGACAATAAATTGAAAATCTTTTTGAGAACAATGCAAGAAAGACACGCTACAAAATTCCAATAGAAAATTTGAATAAATTATGTTGAAGAAAATAGATCAAACTTTTTCATTGCAACACAAAGTAGAAATGTCTAAAATTCAGGAAATCTTTCAATGACTTTCTAAAATTGACATTCACAAACAACCTTGAAATATGGTAAATGTCATCACACTTTTTGGAGATTTATAAAATTTGAAACAGAAAAGTTGATGAATAATTATAAGTTTTTAAAGTCAAAGTTGCAAAAATAAAAAACAAAAATAAAATCGTCTGCTTTTATTAATGCTTTTTAATACAAATCTTCTGCTTTACATTAGATATCGTCTGATTATTCTGGCCGATAATGGGTTAATAAAAAAATTTACCTAAATGGAAATGCAGTCTCAAAAATTACAAATAGGCGGAGTCGTTAAATATTTTTCCGGCTCCCTAACCCTCGCTAAAGTGTAGTTATTACGAACAATCAAATTATAAATCAAATTGTCAATCTCTCCATTCTGTCCTCGCGGGTTCGATTCTATATAATGACATCCCTATCATTTGTCCAGTTAGGAAAGCATGTTGTTCAATTGGATGTGACACCGACAATAGACAAATATTCCAAATCCTCTCTAGACCCCCTGAATTTTTGTTAGGACCCCGTTGCGAATCCCTGCTCTAAATTAATGAGAGCAAGTCAGAGTTTAGTATTTTTGCATTTGTCTCCCTTCGGCGTTGATTTGTTCAATGCTTATTTCACTTGGTCAAATAATAATGCATCTGTAATAGGTATGGTATTTCTAGCTTCTTGAAAAATTGTGAATTTTCTATCCATATTAGTGAATTTAGCCTAAAGTTTCAAAGATGTTTCATTTTCAATGGGGAAGCTTCTTGATCATGGTCATCACTTTTTTTGAAAAACTTAATTTTAGATTATTGAGCCACTTATTAGTTTATTGGAAAACAGTATATCTTCCTTTTTGACAAAATGCATTCCTCTTTCTTAAAATAGTGTAATTCCTCCAAGGGCTACTACGCTGACCTTATAAAAGCGAGTTACTATCACTTTTTTTATTTTGATAACTCGTTTTCTTTCAACGTGCTTTCAGATCCTTCCCTTCTCTCAATCAAACATTATTAATTTTATATTTCCTTTTGTGTTTTGGTACACTTTTTAATTCACGCTTTTTTATATTTTTCTAAATTAGATTTATATTTTCTTTTTTTCCAATGACTTTTTCCCACTCAACGTGATTATGAGATACTGATACCTAAGAAGAAAATATAATAAGTCAAAATATATAATAAAAAAATTCATGTGTACTATACGACTAGTATATAACTATTGTCCCAAAAAAAGACTATTTTTTGGAAAAAGCTGATTTTAAGGCATACATCACTAATTAGATTAACATCTTTTAACATTTTTACACCGAAATAGCCAAAAGAGAGTAGAGAGGATAGCACGGTCGATTTATAATTTTAAAAATATTTTTGTCTATAATTTTTTAGGCAACAGCCACAAATTTGATTGACATTTCGACACCCGAATTGAATTGAACTAATTGCCGCCATATTGTGTACTGGAAAGAACTGATTTTTTACCAAACGAAGCTATTCTTAATTCAGGCAAGACATTTTGAAGATATGAAATAAAATTTAGAGAGGCTTATTTTGATTTAAAATTATTATTTGATATTAAAAAATTTAAGTTTGTGAGTGAAATTTGTATTTTTTATCATGAAGAAGTATTTATACACAAAAACACATAATTAGCCTCAAGGTTACTTTATTTACACCTCCTAATTATAAAAAGACTTGTCCATTTTTTAAAATTCATCTAACACATTCCTTTCTTGATACTACTTTACACTTTACTTTAGATTTGACACTTTTACTTTTAAATGCTTAAAGGGAAATAAAAAACGACACATGATTAAAATTTAAAAAATCTTGATAAAATTTTAAAACGGTATGTTTAATTTGCAAAGAGGTGCGCTTCAATCGCAAGAGGGTGTGTTTGAAATGCAAAAAGGTGCAATCGAACAAAAAAAGAGTTTTTATCTTTTGAACTTTCTGCATGAAAAAATGCTCCCTCCATTTTAATTTCCATCGAATCTTCCTTTTGAACACCCTACTCACATGAATCGTTTCGTAACACAATTGAACAAGCTTTAACCAGAGAGTATAAATAGAGGCATCATTTTTATCATCTGTATAAACTTCAAATCATATTGCATCCTTATTTTTATGCTCTTTAAATCTAGATACGCCTTCCGAAATTATATATCATCTCTTATAGTAAAATTGCGAACAAGAATGTTCATTTTAATCCGCGTTTGTATTCTTAAAATAGACTCTCCAAATTAATACTATAAAATGTTTAAAGTCAATATTTGATTTTTTTCTTATTGAATTGCCTGCGAGAAAAAAAAGATTTTTCAACTCAGCAGTTTAATTTTTATGACATGATCGATTACACAATATTACAAAAATTCAAAATTTTTATGTTTCAAAAAGTTTTTTATTTTTTTATAAACTAATATGGGCTGATTTCAGAAATAACACGATTTTTTGCATTACTATAACTTTTCGGAAAATTTTTGCATATTTGTCTTAATACTATATTTATAGGTATATGATAATTTATGTACCTTATCAGATACATCTTTTTTTTAACCTCATTAGATTATAAGGGTACAAATGTAGACATAAAAACTTTGGAAATTTTTCTAGAAAAGTTATAGGAATAGCACATGCTCTCATCTCTAAATACTTTTGTAACCAAATTTTTTTCTCAAATATATAAGAAAAAAACAATATTGAAAAAAATTTTATTTCACATTATAAAATTGTTAGACCAAATTTTTTTTGAAATAAATAAAAAAAACAATTATAAAAATGGAAATAATTTTATTTCACATTTTCAACACAACAGGAAAGGGAATATTTTTAAAGAATGATTTGTACAAACAGTTTTTACACAGCTTATCCAAGTATGACTGTGGATCATAATTTTCATTCTTGATATATATATATCTATTTTTTCTAGATATATGATAACGTTTTGTTCGCGCATTTTTACTTGTTTTTTATCCATTGATTTGTTTTAAGTATATAAAATATCGCATATTTCTAGGTTTAATGCTTCTTTTCAGTTTCATAATTTTTCAATGTTTTTGTAATTACCCTCTATCTTGCTATTAAATATTTTAAGCACACCCTCCTCCCCCTAGATATATAATCATTTTTATAAAAACAATAAAAAAATAACTATTCGAAGCTTATAAACTTATGTTTGATCAACTTAATATATCTTCCATAGATTTAAGCTACGTGGACATCTGACGATTGAGATTTGCGCGAAGGAGATTTGAAGGACGGGCATTTTACAGAAAATTTAAATAAAATTGCTATAATCTTAAAACACTAAAGCTCAATAAAATATAGTAAAATCATATCATAACACATTTGTCATGTAATTTCTAGTCGATAAAATTATTTATCACATACTTTGTGTATAGAAGTTATCATAAAAGAAAAGAAATATTACGCTGTAGATTCGTAATCAGTCATGTCATATGATAAGATCTTTGACAAGGTGGCTTCGAGTAGACAACTTACAAAACATATAAATTATTATGACAGGTATTTGTGTATAGCTTGGAAACTTACTGGAAGTTAAACAACGTTTACAAAAATTTTCAAACTGTATGTACAATCATATTCGGTGAAATGTCAATTCAGCCAAATGACTATTTGTCTAAATGCCTGTCGGTCAAATGTCTAGTCACAAGATTTAACTAGAAACGAATAAATTTCAAGAAATTATCCTCCATAAAACTAATACAGCCTATTTTTAAAATTTTATTGAGATTTACCAGTAGTAGAAATGTGAATAATTGGAAAAAAATTACTTTAAAATAAATCATAAAAATTTACTTGCACATCCCCCCATTTTTCAATAAAATAAGGTCCTTGCATGTGGTACACAGTTAAGAATCACTTTTTATATAAACACATTTAATTAAGATGAAAAATCGTAAATTGAAAAATAAAGTTTACTGCATAAACTTGGTCAGATTCGTCCAAACGTACGTGCGAAAATTTTTTTCGATGCAAAAGTAAATGATGAATGAAGAAGAATAGTAAAAAAATTCTATCAAAATGCCCAAGTAGCTAAATTTATAGATTTTTAAGCGAGTTTCTGGCAAAAAGCGGCTCACATTCGTCCACAGTAGGGTAATGATCCATCCAATGATGATTATTATGAAGTATACCATCGCTTCAGAGTAAATGACGATCCACTTGATGTTGTATACCATTACACGCCTCCTAGATAAAACGCTACTTCTAGCCTGAACCGAAATTCTGCGAATTTTCTTTACAAAGTAAAAAATGAATATTAGTGTGATGAAGATGATAAGTGGAAGAATGATTCGAAAGATCAAAGCTCGACATATGTTGTAGAATTTATTGTAAGTCTTGGCATGAGCCACTCGATATGTCATTTTTGGACAGTTGTAAATCTGATACCACATATGGGTCGGTGCGTAGAACAAGAAAATTAGTAAGAATGACAACGCGTAAACAACAATAATCCATTTTTTCTTTTGCCAACGAAAACGGCAGTGTGGGAAAAAAATCAAAAGGTACTTGTCAATTATGTTGATGAACATACAAAGGTCTGCTATTCTTAAACTTGACCACCATATCGGACAAATTAACTTGGAAATGTAAATGGCAAAATATTTGTTTGAAAAATTCCATCCATAAAACACTTTTGTAAACTCCAGTAAAAAAATGGTGGGACAGTAGAAGATCGAGACTTGTAAGCGCGCCAAAGCCAGAAGAAAGAGAAAAAGGTAAGAATGGTCTTGTTTGTATAGACTTCGAAAAAATTTGGCGGCAATCGAGTTACAGAGGATGCCAACGCCTGAAAGAAGTGGACCAATGTATATGAACAAAATGACTTCTATCTCTAGATGATGAGGGTCTCTGCAATGGTTCAGCATAACGCAGACGACTGTAGGATTTAATACTCTGCTTCTATCACTACAAACAAGTCAAGCTTGGAAAAGATGATATAGAGGAGCTAGGTAACAAATTTATATTTATCTATATATAGCCTGATTTCATATAAATAATTAATTCATTGTTTTGTAACAATAAACAATAAATTAAGTATTTTCATTATGCATTGTGTATTTCTTAATATATATTTGTATATTAGTTGGCTGGCAAGCAAATGGAGGGGGGGCAAAAAAGGCACAAAAAAACTTTGCCAGACTACTTATATATGTGAATGTTGACATTTTTACATGTGAAAAAATGCCTTACCAGTCATCAAACAAGTTAAATTTGGGGAGGCTAAGCGAGAATGATGTTTTTAACTAACACATAAAATTTCAAATAAATCGGATGAAAAATAAAGTTTTTGTTAAACTTTGAAGAACGAAGTTTTGGAAAGTCAAACCTCCGTTAGTGAACACCTCCGAATAGTGAATACCTTCAGTTAGTAAACGTTTTTTCCTGGTCCCAAGATTCGCCTATCTTTTAACATTGCAAATTTTAGGCTTTTTTTCTGATTAGTGAACCACTCTCTACTGTGAACATTTTTCTTGGTCCCAAATATCAAATTTTAATACAAATGACACTCTATTTAGTGAACATACATTTTGTTCACTCAGCCATATCACTACATACTCAGTCATCAGGCAATTGTGTCATTAAAGCCATATCATACAATAAGAAACCACAACATTTTACAATGCTCCAAGTCATCCTAAAGTAGAACTGTCAAACATAACCGTTGTCTTCTTTCCAGCAAACTGTACTAGTGAGCTCCAACCAATGAAGGAATTATTAAAGCGGTGAAGTGTGGTTATCGAAAAAGGATGTTACAGAAAGTTCTCCACAACGTGGAATCTTCTTCAAATGCAAGTGATTTTGTCAAATCCATTACGGTCTTTGATGCTATTTATTGGATCGCTCAAGCCTGGAAAAATGTGACACGGAGCTGCACCAGAAGTGTTTTCAGCGTTCAGGTTTCTTTTTTGAAAGATCCACTACTGATGAGATAGAGGACAGCATTGATGATCTTCAACCTCTCGTGAATCTCATTGCCAAGCAAAGTCAAACAGAACCTATCTCTGCTGAGGATTATGCCGATATTGAACATTATGAAATTGTGCATGTTGGTAATTCTGATGATTGGGAGCAGGAAAGCTTTTCCTCCTCATACTCTGAGCGGGATATTGAGTCAACTGAGAACATTAACAGTGAGATAGTCAGGCCGTCTCAAGCAGCAATCTTACAAGCTTTGGATACACTTATAGCTGCAGCTCCTGGTGACAGTAAAGTTTTGGACATCATTATGCAAACTCAGTCAGCAGTGCATGATATGCTACTGAGAAACAGACTTACGTTATTAAAGCAATCTTCTTAAATTAAATTTTATTTCTTTTCCTTAACAATAAATCTGTGATTAATTTCATACATATTTTGATGTTTTATCATCTTTCAACATGATGTTCAGTAATGGGATACATAGTATCTTTTCAACGCAATCTCGGCATATTTTAATGCCTCCTGAGCTTTGCCAAGCTCCTAATATATATATTTTAGTTGGGTGGCAAACGAGCGTGGAGACAAAAAATACAACGATAAACCCTGTCAGACTACTTATACATATGAATGGTGAAAATTTTAGATGTAAAAAATAGACAGTCATCAAACAAGCTGAAATTTGACAAGCTAAGTAAATCTTCATGTTTGCTCTTTGAGAAAGTGGTAACACTCTTTTTTACTAAAATTTAGACCAAATAACCACAATTTCAACGTTAAGTGTTTTAAACTTTTGTGTAGAATTTTCAAATGGTGCTTTAAATATGCATGTAAAATATTGTGATTTGGTTAAGGCGGTGTTGATAAGCTAAGTTTTTTCATTTTTAAAAGTTTTTCACTCATCATACCACTTTGCAGAGTTCATCAGTTTTTACGTTTTTCATCATACCACGTTACAAATCAAATGGGAAACAATCGTTTGATTTCGCGTGCTAATGATTTATTCATATAGCACCTCTACGGTATATAAATTAATTATTAGCTTGTTGACTGTGCTGTGCTCTGATCATTTCACACCTTGTTATTGATGTATACATACTACTATATAGCATGCCTTACTGATTTATATTAAACCCATAATAAATATTTATGCAAAAAATGTTACGTATGAGTGAACGCATCTTTGTATACCCACCAGTGGTTTCGCTAAGCTTTTTCAGCGCTTCATCGCCGAAAAATAAAAGTTTTTATGAAAGATACCGCCGAAAAAAAATTAATTTTTTGATGACTATTGCCGATTTTTTATGATTCTTCAAAATAATTTCAAAGTCTAACAAAAGTTCAAAGTTAATTATTTTTAATTAAGATAAGATTTATTTAGTTCAAAACAAAAAATACGAACTAAACTTAAGTTTATATGTTCGTATGGGAAAAAATCCTTCATCCTCCTTATTGTAAAAACTTCTAATCTCAATATGCTGAAATAATGAAGTTAAAAATAAGAAAATGTGTAATAGATCATGTGTATGGCGGAAGATAGATTCAAAAAAAGCCATGAGGATTATATTTTAAAAATTAACAAAGGCATTAAAAGTTATACTATACAAATATAGAGTATATATAAAAATAATTATGTATCATAAGTAAATAATTGTTCGTCAAGATTTTTAGGTAAGGCGAAGCACAAAGGGTTTGATTTAATATCTTTGATTAAAGCTAACTTAAAATTAAGTCTGAGGACATCTAAAATATTTCTAGAAATTAATCATATTTAAGTATAAATGAAAGCTTTGTAAATGAAATCTTATATTTCAAAATAGTTTATTGAATTTAAAATCTTAAATACATCATTACTTTTTATTTAATACAATTCCGAGTCTTCAGACAAATCATCTACTTCTTCGTGTTCTAAGTTAGGCCAGTTTTCTTTTTTCACCTTAAAGCAATTAACATCCCCTTCATCAATAGAAGAAATGGAATTAGAATCTGAATCACTTCCCTCAAAAAAGTCTTCATCTGATTTACCTTGATAAGACACCAAGCAAAGTTGTTCGTGCACTCGATTGCCTTAATGATTGATAGCACTCTTTTCGATTTTTTCCGCGCACCAAGGCTCTAAAGTCTCAAGTTGTTCATCAATGCTCGAAAGAAAAACT